>VMDO01004149.1:0-88243 GCA_007922755.1 Pedetes capensis
AAAAAAAAAAAAAAAAGAAAAGAAAGAGGCCCTTTTGACTGTCTTTTGTATAACTTCTTTGAAGAAACAATTTATGTAGGCCTTGTCAGATCCTGTCATGTGATTATATTCAAGATGCTAAATGAAGAATCTCTGATAAATGTTTCCAGTAAGATGTTGAATTAAGTTTTCATGCTGTTAAATAAACTAACATTTCTTCCTTTTCTGAATATTAGAGAAGTCATTATTTTAAAAATTTAAATCCTAATGATAATGACTGACATTTACTAAGCGGTTACTATATGCCAGGCATTTTTGTAAGCAACTTTTATGAATTATCTCATTAAATCCTCATAATAGCTACCAATATGTTCTCACACAAAAATGGGGATAAAATTACTTATGAGATTTGTGAGGTTTGAAGAATTGAAATAATGCATGACAAAATGGTGAAATTGAATAAATTATTATAATTATCACCATCTCTTAGCTTATATACAAGAAAAGTAAAATAGTTTAAAAACTAATGGCTTAAAATAGTTATAAAAAATTGTTAATCTGAGGTTAAACTGCTAGCAGGTAATAGAGGAACTTGATACAAATCTCTGTATATCTAAGTCCATAACATGAAACCTTAACCAGTGTGTTATTACTTCCAGGACAGTGGGATACTTTAAAATACTTCTTAAGTATACCATTTTTACTGTACTGTGTAGGTTCTGTCCTAAGAAAAGGGCTTCAAACACTTTTCAGGAAGCATCTGTATCATCTCACTTGGAGATTATCCCTCTCTAGTCTGTCTTTTCCAAATTATGATTCAGAACTCTAGACTCTGGGAGCAGGCAATATTTGGGACAAACAGTAATATTATAATGCATTTCTCAATACTTAAATTCCTTATCATGACTGTTACTAATGAGATTTCTCAAATACCTTGAGATGAATTGAGCCTGCACTGTGGAAGACATGACAGATACTTCATGTTAACCTAAAGGAATTTTAAAATGCAAACACACTGATTTGTAACCAATTATCAAGTTTTATGTTTAGCAGAGTATCCTAATCAAAACACAAATGCTGTATGCCTACAGCAGAGATTCAAAGCTGGGCCAATCCTTGGATGAAAGTATAATGGATTGTCACTTTTTCACTGGAAATAAATAAAGTAAAAAGTAGTAAAGCAGCATTCTCACCATATGCATAAATAGAAAATGCATAATATTTCATACTAGGCAACAAATTAAGCCTCCTGTCAATTTTTTGCCATTGTTAAAACTGATATAATACATTTTTGTTCATTTTGGATATTGCTATACAGCAGACTTAAGTATATCACTTTTCCCAATTAAAAACTCAAGCTGAAAAGAAATGTTAGTTTTAAAAATGGTAAAAATAATGGGCTGATATATTTGGCTGAATTTTCTGTCTTTGCTCTCCACTCTTACTTGTTCACTCCTAGTCTTACCACCTTTATTATTTAAATACTGAAGTGGTGAGGTGATTATTCACCAGCAGGTGACTCTTTTCTATTAATTGCTGTTCAGTTAGTTTCAGCTGTTAGAAAAAGATTTGTTTACACTGGCAAACTGCATGTGAATTTAGAAGTCATAGAGTTTTGTTTTTACTTGCAGTAGACTGTGGCATTAAAATTATTTTCATCTGTTCATGTAAATATCTGAATGCCTAAGCTTTTGTTGACAATAAAAGGAAATTCGTGCATTTTAGTAGAAATTGCATAAGATAATATATCTCCTACTCTGAGCTCTGCTGAGGAGTTGTCTGATTTTGTGTGTGGAAGGCTTTTGCCCTCACCATTTACACATTAACAGGGCGTAGTTTAATAATAATAGCTCCTGAGAATTACCATTAACTGAGGAATTTATTTCTGTATCTGGGTTTTATTTTCACAAGAATGTGGTTGCTTTTCTGTGTGAAATAGTTGCTAATACACATAAGACAACAGCAAGGTTCTGGGCTCTTAACTTTGATGAACACTGCACCATTCCATCTTGCTCCACTCAAAACAGCACAGATGTGAGTTTGGGAGTGGCGTCCCTGCTGCTCTCAGGAGCCTTTGTTTGGAGAACACCCTGATTAACCCCCACCCTTCATGGTTCATTGACTCACTGATAGATCAAGTTTAAACTAGTACATATTAGCACATTTGTTACTAACAGAAGAACAGTTGGACACTCTGTTTTAAGTTACTGGTTCCTTGCAAACTGGCATGCTAAAAAGGTCTCTACTCCAGAGTATGAATTGAGAATTTGGTTACCAAATGGTGGAGAAGCTAGTCAGGCACATATTAATGTTGACTCATACCTGTATTTGAATCCTGGATTATCTATTTGGAAGATGTTACATTATTGTAAATTTATAAATAAATGATCACTGCTACTTAGAAATTCATTCTTTTCAAGGATTTTAGGCAATATAGGTTTCAATATAGGTTTTTTTAGAAACAATTTGTCATAATTGGATGAGAGGACAGCAAAGCCACGACTACCTGATGCTTTGTGTTGTCACATTCTAAAAATGTTTTTCAGAGTTCTTTGTACCTAGTGATTTTTATATAAATGCTTATAATGTCTTACGTTTCCACATTACATGGACATGTTTTTGTTCAGTCAAGAAGCCATGTCTGTTTTCTCATAAAAAGTAAACTGTCCTAGCTGGACACTATGGCTCACAATTATAATGCCAGTGACTCAGGAGGCAGAGGCAGGATGATTGCAAGTTTGAGGCCAGAGACAGCCTGCATAATTTACTTAGCAAGACCCTGTCTCATGAAATAATACACTGGGGGTGTGCAGCCCAGTAGTAGAGAACTGACAACGTATATGTGAGACCCTGGTTCAACACTTCAGTACTGACTAGAATAAAAAAGTAAACTCTCCCCGTTTCAGTTACCTAATTTTCTTAAAACAGAAGTTTCCTTTTTTTCTTACCTTTCTAACCAGGTTTTCAAATTCTCTAAATGTTTTTCTTATAGTTCTCTTCATGGAAGATAGGTTTACAAGATCATCTGGCAGTTTCAAGTGATGAATTTCATCTTGGCTTCCTCTACTTTTCAGTACCATAGCCTTCGCCACCTGCTTCCCTGCATTTTCCTTTCTTTTGTGAGATGATGAACCTTGAGTGCCCAGAGGAGCTGAGGGATGGCACTCTGAATCCAAGAGTAGGATAAAGAAATTGAGATTGCCTTTCAAAACAAACAAGTATCATATAGACAAAAGGCTGTGGTTTTTTTTCCCCCAGATTTACTGTCCAATTTTTATTATAACTGATAATTTGTTTCTGGAAGGTGAACTGACTTAAATTCAGAACAAAAGGGTTGGTATTTTCAGTGCTGATGTAACTGTAATTTAGAAAAGACTTGGCCAGATTTTAAATATAATTTTTCTAGTGACTTTAAGTTTGTAGAAATAAGGGGTAGATATAAGATAGGGGTTGAATTACTTTTTCCCTAAGCTTAATTTAGTAGTGATAAGAGGTGCTAGCTTTTCCATGCTAAATGTTCCTTCCAAAGGATTTAGATGTTTATCACAAAATCTACTTTTGGTTCTTCTTTAAGTATTTGCCTTGTTGTTGTTGTTGTTAGGTGCCGTCAAGTCAGTATCCAACTCATAGCGACCCCCTGTGCAACAGGGGAAACACTATTGTCAGTGCTTCTCTGCTGTTCATAGGGTTTTCAATGGCAGATTGATTTTTGGGAGGGGGTTGTCAGGTCCTTCTCCCAAGCTGACAGCTTCTGGTGTTCCCAGGCGGTCTCCCATCCAGGTACTAACCAGGCCCAACCCTGCTTAGCTTCCAAGATCTGACGGGATCGGATGCCACAGGGCTACAGCTGCAGGCAAGTATTTGCCTTAGCCTGTTGTTTTATTTTAGGAATTAATATAAGTGTTTTATAGTTTTGACTATATCACGGCAATTTAAAAAGAAAAAGATTGTGTGTTTTTTCAGTGTTATGCTCTTTTTTACTGGAATCAAAACTGCAGCTTTATAATGCTAAGTTTTCTTTTAAAGAATTTTAATTCAGTATGTATATTTATTGAGCATTTACTGTGTGCCAGACACTATTCTAGGAACTAGTAAATACAGCAGGAAGCATCATGAGGTTCTTAAATCACAGAGCTTATGTGCTAGTAGAACAGGAATTGAGAAGAATAAAAATTATATCAAATGATGGTGTATACCACCAAGCAAAGGGATGAATGTATTTGTAATTGTGGCTAGTATGGCCAAGAAAGGATTCATTGACCGTGAATTTTTAGAAAAAGCTGAGAGAAATGGGGAAAGGTAGCTAAATGGATATCAGTAAGAAATGTTCCAAGGAAAGGAAAAAGGACAGACAAAGGATTAATCAAGAAGTTCATGTTCAGAATGGAATCAGCACTAGGCAGAGTAGGTCTCAGTGCCCCTACAGCCAAGGCTGGGTCATAAAGGGTATTGCCAGCTTTGTATGGGTTTGGCTTTTATTGAGAAAAATAGGAAGTCACTTGGATATTTTAGATAGAATATTGACTTCATGTAAACTCATTCTCAAATGGCTATTCTGGGTGCTAAGTGTAAACTATGTGAGTGGGTGAAAAGATTGAAGCAGGAGACAAGTGGAAACTGGAATAAATCCAAGCAAGTGATGGTGATTTAAATAAGAGTTGGAGAAAGAGAGATGAGAAATGATCAGACTTTGAATTGGTTTTTGAAGACAGGACCAGCAATCTGCCTAGCAAAAGAAATAATAAGCAGAATGAGAAGGCTGGAGAATGGTAGAAAGTCTTTGACAAGTGGATTAATATCTAGAATATATAAAGAACTCAAAAAATTATAAAACAGCAAATAGTCCAGTCAATAAATGGGGAAGGGAAATGAAAGGTCTTTTCAAATGGAGTAATACGCATGACCAATAGATACATGAAAAAATGCTCAATATCCTTAGACATCAGAGAAATGTGAACCAAATTTATATTGAGTTCCCATTTCATGCCAGTCAGAGTGACTAGCATCAAGAAAACAAATAATGACAAATGCTGGTGAAGATGTGGAGGAAAAGAAACTCTTATTCACTACTGGTGGGAATGTAAATTAGTCCAGACACTGTGGAAATCAGTATGGAGGCTCTTCAAAAGACTGAAAGGAGAACATTCACATGATCCAGCCATACCACCTCTGGGCATATACCGCAATGAAAAAAAGTTAGCTTACTATAGAGATACCTGCATACCTATGTGTTTGCAGTAATATTCATGATGGCAAAACTATGGAAACAGCCTATGAGCCCATCAACATATAGGCAGATAAAAAAATGTAGTTTTACTCAGCCATAAATAAGAACAAAATTATGTCAGTGGCAGGAAAATGAGTGGTTTTGGAAATCATCATGTTAAGTAGGATAAGCCAGATTCAGAAAGGTAAATAGGGCATGTTTTCACTCATATGTGGAAGATAATGAAAAAAGGGATTTGAAAATGAAAAGGGAAATTATAGGACATGAGGGGAAGGGGCATAATAAAGTACAGTGAAGAGAGTTGCATTAAATATGGAAATGCAGGTGTGTCTGTGGTATGATTATCTATCCCCTTTTGGGTATATTCCTAGAGTGGTAAAGCTGGGTCACATGGAAGTTCTGCTCTATTAGTTTTCTCACATATCTCCATATTGATTTCCAAAGTGGTTGAACTAATTTACAGTCCCATCAGCAGTGTACAAGTTCTCCTTTTTCTGCACATCCTCACCAAAATTTGTTCTTATTTTTTTTGTTGATCTTGGTCATTCTTACTGGAGTGAGATGAAATCTCAGTGTTGTTTTGATTTGCATTTCCCTAATGGCTGGGGATGTTGAGCATTTTTCAAGCATTTTTTGGCCCTTCAAAATTCTTCATTCAAGAGCTCCCTGTTTGCCTTCTTTGCCCACTTACATATTGGGTTGGGGCTGGGATTTAGCTCAGTGGGTAGAGCTCTGTGCTGCAGTCTCTGAGGTCCCGAGTTCAATTCCCAGCACCACAAAAATGGGAGAAGGACCTGGCAATCCACTCCCAAGGCAATCCCGAAACAGTCAGCCATTGAAAACCCCATGAGGGTCTCTCTGAGTCAGATACCGACTCAACGGCACCTAACAACAACAACAACATATTGGGTTATTTTTTGTCTTGGAATTCACTTTCTTAAATTCTTTGTATATTCCAGAAACTAGTCCTCTGTCAAATGTGTAGAGTGGAAAGATATTCTCCCAGTCAGTAGGTTCTCCCTTCACACTGTTGATTTTTTTTTTCCTTTGCTATACAGAAGCTTTTTAATTTCATGTAATCCCATTTGTCAATTCTTAATGATTGGAGTCTTGTTAAGAAAATACTATCCTATGCCTATGTATTGGAGCATGTTTGCTATCTTTTCTTCTAGTAGTTTTAAGGTTTCCAGTTTTACCTTGAGGTCTCTTATCCATTTCAAATTGACTCTCCTGCAACTTGAGAGCTATGAGTCTATATTCAACTTTCTGCAAATGGATATCCAGTTTTTCCAGCACAACTTTTTGAAGAGGCTGTCTTTTCTCCATTGAATATCCTTAGCACTTTTGTCAAAAATCAGGTGGCTGTAGTTGTGTAGGCATATCTTTGGGTCTTCATTTCTGTTCCTTTGGTCTTCAATCCCATTTTTGTGCCAGTACCAAGCTGGTTTTGCCAATATAGCCCTGTAGGATAGTTTGAATTCAGGTATTGTGATCCTGGCTGCATTGTTTTTAAGCTTGAGATTATTTGGGCTATACTTGGTCTTTTGTGTTGCCATATAAATTTTAGGATTATTTTTTCTATTTCTTTAAAGTCTGATATTGGAATTTTAATGGAGTTTGCATTAAATCTAGAACTAGATTTAATACATTGCTTTTGGTAATATAGCTATTTTTACAATATTCTCCCAATCCATAAGCAGGGGAGGTCCTTCCATTTTCTAGTATCTTCTGCAACTTCTTTTTTTAGGGTTTTGAAATTTTCTTTGTAGAGCTCTTCAGGGTCTTTGGTTAGGTTGATTCTTAAATATTTAATTTTTTGGTGGTGGGCTATTGTGAAGGGGATTGTCTTAATCTCCTTCTCTTCTTGTTCACTATTGGTGTAAAGGCAAGTTACTGGTTTTTTGAGTATTAATTTTGTATTCTACTTTGCAGAAGGAATTACTTAGTTCTAAGAGTTTTCTAGAGAATATTTTAGGGTCCTTTAAATATAGGATCATGTCATCATGAATCATGATGGATCATGAATAAGGATGTTTAGACCTCTTCTCTGCCTATTTGTATCTCTTTGATTTATTTCTCTTGCCTGATTGCTCTGGCTAGGACTTCAATCACAATATAAGAGAGGAGAGAGTGGACATCCTTGTCTTGTTCCTGATCTTAGAGGGAACGGTTTCAGTTCTTTCATGTTTAATACAATATTGGCTGTGGATTTGTCATAGAGGGTCTTTCTGATGTTGAGGTATTTCCCTATTCCCATTTTGTCCAGGACTTCTATCATGAAAGGATTTTGTCAAAGGCCTTCTCACCATCAATTGAGATGATGTGATTTCTGTCTGCAAGCCTCTTGATATGTTGAATTACATTGTTTTTTCATTTGTTGAACCAGTTTTGCATCTGTGGAATAAGCCCACTTGATCATGGTGTATATTTTTTTATGTGTTGCTGAATTTGGTTTGCCAGAATTTCATTGAGGATTTTTATGTCAATGTTCATCAAGCAAATTTGTCTTTCTTTGAAGTGTCCTTGCCCAGTGTTCATATCAGGATGATACTGGGCTTCATAGAATGAGTTTGGAAGTATCCCTTCATTTTCTATTTGGTGAAATAGTTTGAGGAGAGTAGGTATAAATTCTTCTTTGAAGGTTTGATTGATTTCCTTCACATCAAAATTCTGTCTCTTTAAATTGCTTGTGTCCTCCTGGCTTAATTTTGATAATTCATATGTGCTAATGAATTTACTCATTCTGTATTTTTGTTTATTAGGGAGTACAATTTCTCAAAGTATTCCCTGATGATCTGGATTTTGTTGGTATTGATGGTTATGACCTCATTCTCATCTCTATTTTTTTTAATTTGGGGCTTTTCTTTCTTTTGGTGAGGCTTGTTGGGGGGGGGGTGTCTTTTTATTAACTTTCTCAAGAACCAGCTCTTAGTCTCAGTAATTCTTTGAATTTTTAGTTTCTAATTGGCTAATCTCTGCCTTGATCTTAATTTCTGTCTGAGTACTACTTTTAGGTTTGTCTTTTTGGCCTTCTAGCGCTTTAAGATGTTATTATGTTATGTAATTGAGACTTCCCTAGCTTACTGATGGAGATCATGGCTGTGAACTTCCCTTTTAGAGCTACCTTTGCTTTGTACCATAAATTTTGTTAGGATGTGTTTTTAATCTCATTTGATTTCAGAAATTTTTTGATTTCTTCTCTAATTTCTTCAATGATCCAAACATCATTCAGCAATGTATTATTTAGTCTCCATGAATTTCTAACATTTCTGAAATTTTTCCTGCCTTTTGAGTTCTAGTTTTGTTCCAGTATGATCTGATGTGGTGCAGGGGATGAATTCTATTGTACTTTTTGAGGCCATTTTTGTGGACTAAGATGTAGTCTATCTTAGAAAAAGTTACATATGTTGCTGAGGAGAATATGCGTTCTGCATCTGATGGACAGAATATTCTGTAGATATCTGTAAGGTCCTGTTGGCCTATGGTGCTATTGAAGTCCATCATTTCTCTGTTGACTTTTTTGCTTTGATCTATCTCTTGGCTAAAGTAGGGTATTGAAATCTCCTATAATTATTGTGTATGGTCTGATGTTTTTGTATCCAATAAAGTTTGTTTTATGAAGCTAGGTGCACGTGTATTTGATGAATAAATATTAAGAATCATGGGCTCCTGGTTGATTGTTCCTTTCACTAAAATGTAATATCTTTCTTTGTCTCTTCTGATTAGGTTGGGATTGAAGTCTAAGTTGACAGATATTAATATCATTACTCCTGAATTTTTTTTGGTTCCAACATACTTGGTACATTGTTTTCCACCCTTTAATTTTCAGCCTGTTATAGTTTTTATGAATGAGGTGAGTCTCTTGAAGGCTGCATATTGAGAGTTTGTTTTTTAATCCAATTGGCCAATCTATACCTCTTGAATGGTGAGTTAAGACAATTTACATTGAGAGTAATTGTTTAGAGAAGCTTATTCTTCTGTACTAATTTGGTGTTTGTTTCTATTTTTGATTCATATTTAGCTTATTAAGTTCTCATGTTTATTCATTCCTTTGATCTTATATTTGGGGTTGTCTTACCTTGCCCATATGTAGTGTTTTGTTGAGAATCCTCTGCACTGCTGGCTTGGTGGTTGTAATCATTTACACAGATCAATACTGAATGTCTTGAACTCACCATCTATTTTAAAAAATAGTTTTTTTGAATAATACAATCTTGGTTGGCGGTTATTCTTTTTTAGGGCTTGAATGGTGTCTGACCAAGCTTTCTTTACCTTTAAGTTGGTTGAGAAATGAGTTGTTTTTCTAATGGGTTTGCCTTTGAAAATGAGTTGATACTTCTCTCTTGTGGCTTTTTGAATAGTTTCTTTGCTCTCTAGATTTAGCATTCCAGTTATATGTGTTGTTGAGAGCATCTCTTCTGATCTATTTAGAGTTCTGAATGTTTTCAGTTGTATAGGTATCAAAATCTTTCTTTAGGTTTGGGACATTTTCTTCTAAAATCTCTTTGAATAGATTTCTTAATCCTCTTGGGTTGTTTTCAGCTCCTTCATGAACCCCCTGAATTTCTAGTTTATGCCTCTTAGTTTTATCAAAGACCTTTCAAAAATCTTGATCATACTACTTCATCTTTCTTTCTTGGCATCTGAGTAGATAAGCTCTCCAACTTTTTCTTCAGTATTGGATATCCTGTTTATAGCTTCATCTAGTCTGGATATTGGATATTGTACTGTGATATTGAGTTGATTGGCTTTGTATCTCCAGGATTTCTGTTTGATTCTTCTTCAGGATCTTAATTTCTTTGCTGAATTTTTCTTCCAAGTTAGATATATTTTTGCCTAGTGAATCATTTGCTCTCATGCTGATGTCTGTGAGTTCTTTCAACACATTTATAAACAGGTTCTAAATTCTTTATCTGGCATCCCTAAGAATCTAGCTACTTTGAAATTATCTGTTGAGGGGCTTTGGTCTATTGGATCTTGCCATCCAGCTTGACCATTCATATTCCATGTGTTCTTTTGTTGAAGCTTACCCATTGCTTGGTCTGGGTGCTAGATCTTACTTTGTCCATGTTTATAGAGGTTCTTCCCACTTGTTCCTGCAAGGCTGGATGATGACAGGTTGCTGAAACTTCTCCCCTCCCCTAACCCGTAAGTCTCATCCTCAGGGACTGGTACCTAGACCTCATTATAGACTCAGCCGTCAGCACTGCCCCATCTGTTTCTCTTAGCCCCCAAAATGTGCCACAGCCTAAACCATGTCTTTTAGGCTCCCTGGTCTTGCAGTGCCTTTTCTCTGTGTCACATCATTCCTGGGCTCTAAATGCTCTGGTGTTAGAACTGTCTCTTGTAGGTTCCCCTGACCTGTGGTATCCCTTTTCTGTGTTACCAGCTCTCCTGGGCCATAAACATGCCACTGGCTGAATGGTCTCTTCAGCTTGCCAGTCCTGCCATGCCTTTTCTCTGTGTTGCATGCGCCCCCTGGCCCTAAATGCTTCCCTACCTTAGTTGTCTCTCTTAGGCTCCCCAGTCTTGGCACTGCCTCTTCATCACAGGTACTCCCAGGTCCCGATGGTGCCATAGTCCAAATGGTGTCTTTTAGTCTCCCTGATCCCACAGTGCCACTTCTCTGTGTCAGGCACTCTTGGGTCCTAAATGTGCCTCAGCTCGAACCGACTTTCTTAGCCTCTGGGTTCCAGCAGTGCCAGCTGTTCCTCTCCATTCCCCAAACTTGCCACCACTCAGTTTATTTCCCTCTGGCTCATGGTTCCCTCTGGTTTCAGTGGTGCTAGAGGCCAGGGCAGCAACAGTCTTTACCCAGTAAAAAGAAAAAAACCCCACAATCCTGGGATCTGAGATCCTACAGGGGGCCGGTCAACCCAGCCTCCTCCCAGGAGAGTCCTGCAGACCTGTCACCAGCTGTGCATTGTCCCAGAGGGCCCCATATCCTCTGAAACCTTTCGCTGTTGTTTTTCTTGTTTGAGGATTTTGGTGAGTCACCCCGCCATTTCCTCCTCACTCCATCATTTGAATCTCCACTATTTGGCCTATTGTCCTGTGCCATTCTTTTTTTTTTTTTTTTTTTTTTTTTCCTTTTGGGTGAAAGCTGCTTTCCACTCTTTTTTTGTTTTGAGTAGAGAACATCACAGATTTCCCTGTTTCTTCCCCAGTTGAAGTGTGGCTGTTATCTGTCCACTATCTTAATCAGAACTCCTGGAAAGCTTATTTAAATATAGTTTACTTGCTTCTAATCCAGAAATTCTGATCCATTGGGCATAAGGTGGCCTTTTCTAATGAACTGCTGGGTGATGCTGGGCTGTCACTCTAAAGAAGATATTTTGAGCTGTAATGCTGTACAGTGGTATCTGGTTACTATTTGCTTTGTCATGCCATTTAAATTGTTCCTTTAGTTTCTATATTTTCCATTAATTATATTTTCAATCTAAAGGCTTACTTAGATTCATGTTGGGCATTTTGGATAAGAACACACAAGTGATACTGTATATTTTATTTTTCAACATGTCAGGTGGCACATAATGACTATCCCATTATTAAGCTACATTTGACAACTGAGTTGAAACAAACTGATCCTTCTATTATAACTTTTGCATTTGAAACTGGTAGATACTGAGTAGTATTTAGGGTTCAGGGAAATATCTAGTTCCCAACAAATAGTTAAGTGAATAATGCTAAGGTGCACTGATTATCTCTGCCCAAACTAATTTTAATTAGGGGCAACAACACGGAGATTTTTAATCATCTAAATTAGTGACATTCTTCTATAAGAGAAAAAGCCCCAGTTGTAGGAGCAACATCTTATTTGGTTACTGAGAAATATAGTGCATATTAAAAAGGCAGGATAACTGCTTAATTTGTTGGGTTTAATTACCAATTTTCAGAGCATGGTGCTGAAGTTTCTCACCTGAGCCAGTAGAGGGATAAATTTGTTACTGAATTGGATGGGGAGAACTATGGTCATATAGGACAGGCTTGGTGGGGAAAAACAGAATTTTAGTTTCGAATATGTTAGGTGTGAGGTGTCTGTTATACAGGTGTCAATCACATTTAAATTAACTAAAACACTAAATGTTCTACCTATTTTAGGTAGAAAGGTATTGTATACAGATAATATAAATGGCCAGAAGAGTCTAGTATAACAAATATACTGATGGCCTACAACCATTGCAATATTCCTTTCTTGCTCTTCAACCCACATATTCAGCCTCATGAAACATTTTCTGTAACCAGTAAACTTAAGGAAACAAAAGGTACTTAGTTTTGAGGCATTTCTCTGTGATATAACAAAAATGAATGGCTTGAAGCATTGCAACCCTACTCAAGAGAGTTTCTAAAAGATAGTAAGAGAATTTAGATGAAACATTTCTGATGGGACAAAGAGCTGATACTAGTTGTGAAAGAGTGATGGCCTGATGGATTAATGTTTATTGATGCATGGACAACAGCTAAGAGCTTGGTCAAACAGACTTGGAAGAAAAAGATTGACAAGGGCTAGGTGGAAAGTATACTTTCACAGAGAAAAGGACAAAATAATGAAGAGAGATTTGTCTTATGTAATGGTTCATCAAAGAAAATTCATTCAGAGGAGAAAATAAGCAAGATGCCCCATTCCACAGATGTCAGTATGCATAATCACAGGGAAACCGCAGGGCATGCCCAGTGGATGCATAAATGAGGGGACATTGCCAAAGGGATGGAAGAAATACATAGGCTTAACAATAAATACTTTTCACAAAGATTGATTGCCTTGGTTATGGCACCAAATCCTAGGCCAAATATCCAATCATTTGGCGGCAAGTTGATTACATAGAATCCCCTCCATCATGGAAGATCACTCGTTTATCCTTGATGCTTAATCTAGATATGGATTTTCATT
This sequence comes from Pedetes capensis, assembly GCA_007922755.1. Classification (NCBI taxonomy): domain Eukaryota; kingdom Metazoa; phylum Chordata; class Mammalia; order Rodentia; family Pedetidae; genus Pedetes; species Pedetes capensis. Next base: position 13,098 of record VMDO01004149.1, read on the forward strand.
CCTTGTCCATCATGTTTCTGCCAACACTGTCCTTTGTGGCTTCAATGAAGGTCCAGTTCAATAAATTTATACCTTATACAATATTGCTCTTGATATCAAAAGAAACAATTGACTGAAACTATGGGATTCACTGGTCTTACCATGTTCTTGTTGTACCATATTGTATTCTAGTAGTTAGATAAAGTTTTGCTATGTTGTAGTAGATTTTAGTTCCACAAACTATACAGTAGCCTTTGAATTAAGAAGGAGAAGTATCTCTTTTTCTTCCTGACTGTGACTTTGAACTCAGCTAAGTTAGAAGTTTGAAGGGAGAATACTTTCACATGGGAACACAATGCTTCAGTTGAATTAGATATTTAGAATAACCATATCACATTACTGAATTACATAATTGAGCCAATAGACAAATCTTAAAATATGAAGTTGCTATGCTGGCAAGGATAATTCATTCTAATTATCAGGGGAAATAATATTGCCTAGGAAAACTCAGATTTTATTTAAAGCACTTGCATGAAATTGATACCAATGTCTGACAATGCAAGCCCCAAAATGGAAAACTATAGATCAGTCTTATGAATGTTAAACAGCTCTTAATGAAATAAGAGTAGATGGATAGGATATCAACATGTTGGATATATATCTAATTTAACAGCTTCCATGGGAAAAATTTGAGGTTTCCCTATTAAATTCTAGAACCGACAGGGAGGTCATTTACCAGCACTGTTAGGGACATTAATATGGTAGGACCAACCAATGCAAGTAAACTAGGGAAGAAAATGGATTTGTATAGTAGTTGGAAAGGAAAATATAAAATGATCATTATTATAGATAAAGTAGTTTTCAACCTGGAAAATCCAAGAAAATAAAGGGGAAACCTTCAATGTATAAAGAATGAAAAGAAAGATTAGAAGTTGAAGTTAGTTTTGAGTCAATAGCCAGTGAGATGAATTAAAAGATAGCAGGAACAGAAAAATGTTGAACAATTTTAGGTTTTTCATCTTATCTGAAAAAATATTTAACATAGTACTGAGGTATACAGGAGACTAAATTATATGGAAACCATACCATATCTCTGTATAAAAAGATTCAACATCACAAAATATTTCTCTTTAACATAATTTATATTTAATGTGATTCCATAAAATACTAGGAGGATTTGTTGTGCTTGATAAGATGAGTTTTAAAGATCATGTGAGGAATGGTGGTATAACTTAGTGGTAAAGCCTGTACTTAGCATTTGTGAAGATCTGGGTTCAATCTCCTGCCCCCCATCCAAACAACAAAAGAAGTATAAAGATAAGCAGAACTTGACATTCAAATGTCCTTAAAAGAAAAATGAGGAAGAAGAGACCAGCCTTACCAACATGAAATCATATGATAACACTAATATTTAAAACTTTATGATACTGATATAAAAGTGGATAAATAGATCTCAGACTAAATTATTTAGAAAGAGATCCAAACACTTTCAGCAGTTTTCTACATCTAATGGGATTCACTATATTTAAAATCTGTGGAGAGGGGCTAGTGTTTGGCTCAATGGCAGAGCAGGTTTTTAGTGTGCATGATAACCTGGGTTCAATCCCCAGCACCACAAATAACAAAAGTTGCAAAACAAAATAAAATCTGTAAGGAAAGATGAATTATCTAACAAATGATATTGGGATAGGGGGATAGTCATCAGGAAAAAAGTAAAGTCAAATTCCAGTTTTCTGCCTTCTATTGAAATAAATTTCAGACCAGATTTTAAATATGAAATTGAAACCACAAAAAGCACTAAAAGAAAACTATAGGTTTTTAAGCCTCAAAATAAGAGTTGTAAATACAACATAAAATCCGGAGGCCCATACAAATGATTGGTAAGTTCAGTGATAGGTACATAAAAATGAGAATTTTCATCATGGAGAAAACACCGTAAATTAAAAAGACAAAGGACACTGGAAGAAAAGTATTTCTAACTCATAAAACAAACAAGAATAATTTTCTATGGAACAAAGCATGGCTATAAATATGACAAAAAATACCAAGAAAAATTGATAATTTATATAAAATTCCAGTTTCTGGAAAAATAAAAGTAGCTCTTACACATTTGCAAAAGGTTGTTTCTCAACCTCCCTACATAATAAGAGAAATGTTAATTGAAATTAGGATGAGATACAATTGTTTTTACCTCTCATTTGTCAAAGACTGAAAGTTTGAAAATATCCTGAGTTTATATTTGAGGGTATAAGAAAATAGTCTTTCTTAGTTCCTATGAGAGTGTAAATTGGTAGAAATAAGTAAACTTGTTAGGTGCCATGGAACCCTAATACAACAGGCAAAATGCTATTGTTAGTGCTTCTCTACTATTCATAGTGTTTTCAATAGCTGATTGTTTTGGGGGAGTGGGTTTCCAGGTCCTTCTTCCAGGCCTGTAGCACCTGGTGTTCCCAAGTGGTCTCCCATACAAGTACCAACCCGGCCTGACCCTGCTTGTTGTTGTTGTTAGGTGCTGTCGAGTTGGTATCGACTCATAGTGACCCTCTGTACAACAGGGGAAACACTATTGTCAGTGCTTCTCTGCTGTTCATAGGGTTTTCAATGGCAGATTGATTTTTGGGAGGGGGTTGCCAGGTCCTTCTCCCAAGCCTACAGTATCTGGTGTTCCCAGGCAGTTTCCCATCCAGGTACTAGCCAGGCCCAACCCTGCTTAGCTTCCAAGATCTTGGCTGCAGGCAATAAGTAAACTTATTGAATCCTACCATATTGCCAGGCACTTTTCTAGTCATTATGCATTTGCCTATTTAGTCATTACAATTACCTTTCGAGAAAAGTACTATTATTATTCCCATATTTCCAGGGGGGAAATTAAAGTTAGACAAGTGAGAGAAGTAATGCACTCACAGTTTGTGAGGGGCACAGTCAAGATTTCAAGACCAGTTACTTTCACTCAAACATCTACTTTTTTTTTGGTAACACCTTCTTAAATTGTTTCTGTAGCTGAATATTTGATAGTATATGATAAAAATCTCAAGAGAACATGCCTTTGGATCTGATGAGTCTACCTGTAGAAGTTTGTCCTGCAGTTTGTTTATTTTGCATTAAATAAATGTAAATAATATTCATTGTAGCATTACTGGAAGGAAAGAAAGTTTTGAAGCAATCTAAATATCCATGCCTAGAAGACTGGCTCATTAAACTGATTTCATCATATGAAAGAATACTAGGCAGCTTAAAAGAATGAGATAACATTCTATGTAGGCTGTGAAATCATCTTTAAAATAAGTATAGTTAATAAAAAAGATATAGTATATAGGGATGCTCCTGTCTATGAGGAAAGCCACAGACGATATGAATGTATGTTAATGTATATATAGAATATATCTAGAGGGATTATCAACATGTTGTCTGTTTGCCAAGAAGGAAACTAGGTGTCAGGGAATGGATTGAATAAGGAGATTTTGAATTCTGTACCATGTATATGATTTAACCTGTATAGAAAACAGTCAAGCATGTGGTTTTCAGATGCAGAACATTTCCACTGAGGTTAGGTGGTGAAATGTGAGCATAGCCTATGACATTACATAGACCTGGCTTCAGAGTCAAACACCTTCTAGGCTGCTGAGAAGGGAAGGGGCTTTGAATACTCTCCAGTTCTGAGCAGCAGTTGCTCCTTCCTGAGCTTTGGCATTGCCTGGAGAGATGGTAAATGCTTAGAACTCTATGGGCTTGGGGCAAGACTGCATCCTCCCATTGCCCTATTCTCTATCCATAATTGCTGCAAACAACTTTCAGAATCCCTTTGACACCATATCACTGCCTAGGGCTATTCAATACATGGGCCCTCATTCCTCTGAGGCTGTCCCTGTCCTCTAACCTGAGATAACTGCTTCTGTCCTCAACTCTAGACACCATTTTTCTCTGCCCTTGGCAATGAATGGTCCACCCTTAGGAGAGCCTATATTTTCAACCATTTTCCCAAATATTGCACTGCATTTGTGGTTCAGCAGAGACCCAGCTCTTCTGAGGTCCAGCAGCTCCCCCTGTAGCCCTCTCCAGTGGTTTGTTTTCTCTGCCACACAGCCCCAGCACCAACCCTGCAGATGCAGTTGGTGTCTTCCTTCCATTTCACTGTTGTTTTGTGACCATTTTCTCTCCTTCCTCCATTAAAAACCTTCATCATAGACAGTCCATCAGACTCATCTAGCTAGGACAACTTTTTGCAGTCCTGCACAGACTAGCACATACTCTTTACTCCTTGAAGATTGAAGCTCCTGCCTCACTGTCACTCTCTGCAGTAACTACTCTTACAATTTTAGGCATTTTTGTAAATGTTCTTTCTCTCCACCTTTGTTTCCTGTTCCTTTAAAGATCTTGACTTGCATTTGACTTCATCCACATCATCCTATAAACATACTTCTGGAGCAGTGGTTCTTGAAAGGTAGTCCCCAAACCAACATCATCAGCATCATCCAGAACCTGTTACAGGCAGATCCTACCATTTTGCTGAAACCAAAGCGTCAGGGTAGACAGGAGCTCAGAATGTGTGGTTTAAGAAGCCCTTCAGGTGATTCTGATGAATGTGCCATTTCATCAGATCTTATTATCATTACCAATAACGCTTTCTGTTTCAATTTCAAGCATCCACTGCTCCCTCTGTGCCTTTGGTCTTCCTAGCCAACCCATTCTGTTCCTTCCTAAAAGCTTTCAAATCCACTGAGACAATTTATTGATTCCACCACTCTGTCACTAGTTTTTACTCATCTTGTGTTCTCATTTTCCCTGTAGCCCACCACCATTTGGACTTCTCATTGATTCTTTCAAATACTACATCCAACAAGTCAACAAATCTGGTCAGCTCCACCTTCAAAATACATCTAGAATCAAATTTTTCTTATAATCCCCGCTGCACCCACCACAGTCTAGGAATAATCATCTCCTACCCAGAATGTCACAACTTTGCTTTGTCATTTGTTGGTACTATTATGTCTACTTTCCACACAAGCTGCCAGAGTGAGCCTTTTAGCACCCAATGTTGCTGCATTGCCCAAAATTCACTTTGCTTGTCTTAAAAGATGAAGTCCTTGGAAATGTCTTCAAGGTTCTGTGTGATATGAGCTTTCATGCCTGGAAAGTCACTTTTGTCTTTGCTCTCTCTCTCTCCCATTAGCAAACTTCATTGTTGTCCTTAGAATTTAGCACCACTTGACATACTCTAAATCCTCTAATTTGTTACTGTCTCCTGCCATTAGAGTGAAATGTCAGAGGGGCAGAGTCTTTTCTTGTTTGCTGATGGAGCCTCACTTTCCAGGCCTCTGCCTAGCTTGTGGCAGCCATGCAGTTACTTGTGAATAAACAAGTGACTATAGGAAGAGGGAAAAATAAAAGTTGATTTTTGTGATAGCACCCATAGTGGGACAGTCTCTGCTTTGGAAATATAAGAAGGTATTCTGACAGATTTACCAGGTACAGTAAACTTAACCTAGCTGTTTCATCTAACTCTTAGTGTCTGAGGTTTTGAGCAAGTTTCTTGTCCCTGACTTATTTTAGTAAAGTAATACTGGGGTATATCTCTGTTTAGTCTTTCTTGGTTAAAGGATTATTATCCTTTGTAACAGGCTTTTTTTAACCTGGTTCAGAATCATTCTTTGCATTTAGTTGTCATCTCTTTAGTGTCCATTAAAGGGGATAATGAGTAATGAGAAGGGATAGAGTTTAAGAATATTTAAGTACTTTCTCCCCATTTGTCACTGCATGGTTTTTGCATCCATTACTTGCTGTTTGCCCGAATTAGTATTATAATGGCTGAAAATAGTGACTTTTTCTTATTCTATAATCCCTTACATATATATTGTTCTTCTAAGAAAGATTTTCCCTTCTTGTCTTTTGTTTAATGTCAGTATTACCCATGGAGTTGGGTGTTTAAAAAATTCAATGCAGTATAATATATTGCTGTCATCATTCCATTTTGTATTGTCCCAGGGCTGGGAAGAGAAGTTCCAAGACATTGGATCTTTTATTAGAGAGTTTTCTTTGTTTTTATTTGTATAAATAGTGTAAGAAATAGGTAGTGGAGGTACATGGAGTAAAGCAGGAGCAGAGAAGTGAGAGGGGTGTATTCTGGCAATAATAGGTTCCAGTGAGGAAATGGGATTCAGAGAAAGCTTTGAAAAACTGGGAGGATATTGACTGAAAGATGTGAAGGAGTATAAAGGGAAAACTGTCTAAAGAAAGAAGGCTGGGCAGCTGTGGTATTTGGTAATAATGCAGTGGAACTGGACCATGATAAGGATGTTGAAATGCCTAGAATTTCAACCCCTGCCATTTTCCTAAGGAGTGGGATGAAAGGTAATGAACAAAAAGAATTCTAAGTAGTGAACACAGGGTAAGCCAAAGATCACTGAATTATTCCCTTCTAGAAGCCTTTTCCAGATCCCTAATAAGAACTAACCACCCACCTCTCAGGGCTGGGGTTTAGCTCAGTTGGTAGAGCGTTGCTGTCCACTCTCTGAAGACCTGGGTTTGATCCCCAGCAACACAAAAATGGGAGAAGGATGTGGCAGTCCACTCCCAAAGCAATCCTGAAACAGTCAGCCAATGAAAACCCCATGAGGGTTGCTATGAGTTGGGCCTGACTTGATGGCACCTAACACCACCAACACCCACCTGTCATCCACTTCCATCATTTTTCATGTCTTTCTACCAACAAGTCTGCACTGTCTGGCACTGTTCATATTGGTGGATACAACTTCCTCCTTTAGAGCATGAACCACATCTTAATCACCTAACCTTTCTTCCTAGGACTCATCACAAATGCCCAATAAGTGTTTCTTGACTATGTGTGAAAGAGAAAGGTTAGGAGATTGGGATGGGGAAATGCCCTTGTAAGGGAGTCAGAGTTCCTCCTCAGGTGGTAGTGATCTGTGGCAGGTTTGGAACCCTGAGGCACTGATGAGAGCTGGATGCTTCGGGAAGCAGAGGGAGGAGAGAACTGCTAGAGGGGTTTTGCTGTGACCCCAGAACCAGGGGATGACAGTAAAGCAGGGTGGAAGGATCTGGGTGCTCATTCAAATGCAGGAACAGAAAAAGCTAAGTGTTGAACATAGTCTGAGGTTCCCAGCTTTGAAGACCAGGAGGCTGACTGAAGCTTCATACCAAAATAGGAACCCTGGACAGTCTGTGGGGAATGTGTAAGGAGCTCAGTGTGACCTTATCTCTTCCTCAGCCAAAATTTTCTCCCTGAATTCAAAACCATATGTGATGTTTAGAGATGTTTTGTTATATCAAATATGAGAAATGAATAGTCTCTTTACTTCAGGTATGAAACACTGATTTTGGTGAAATAGACATTTTTCACTTATCCTTACTAATGGTTTTATTTAAAATGGATGTTAGTAACTGTTTTTGTAATCTTGAAATATGGTCCTCTGAGAGCCACTCACCATAAAATCAATGGTTGTCAGCTTTCTTTTGGCTCCTGCCCCTTCCTAACAACAGAAATTTGCTGTGCACCTGCTCCAACAGGGTTCTCAGTGATAAGCATCTCACAAGCCCAGAAAATTGTAGTATCAAATCTCAGCCCCAACTGTGAGGCAGCACTGTCACGGGCTCCCCACTGAGAGACATTGCTTTCCCAATTCCCAAGAGAACAGTTTTTTCCCCCTTGGCTCCTTTTTGGGCTTCAACTCTGACCTAACCCCTCCTTTTAGCTCCCAGGATGCATTGCTCTTGGTTCTGGCAGTGACTCACTCCTGCTTACTCTCTTCTGCCCTGGGATCATCAGTAGGTCAGGCGTCCATAGCCCTAGGGTCTCTGGGGTGGCCAGTTCCAAGAATGAGCATACTTATCTAAGGAGAAGAAATGTACCCTTCTATTTGTTACAGTCCATCACTTTTCTTCAGAAACAATTGCTAAGGTGACATTTGATATATCATCTATAATTTGGTAAATGTACATAAATACTACCTAATATTATAAAGTTGCTTTTATTTATAACTTCCTTCATAAATAAAATGCTCCATTGTAACTCGTGATTTATTTCAAGATAAAAACACAATGTTTTTAAAATAAAGCCATATTCAGGAATACTCTTGGAAGAATTTAAAATAAAAATAGCAAATACTGTTTAAGTAGGTGCATGACATTCTAATGGACTCGTGTATCATTTTACAAGGAAAATGTGCTGATACAACCTTCTAACTTTCATTTTCTTCTTAGGTTTTTCAAACAGACCAAAGTCATTAAAAATATTCCTTAACCCTCAAAGTCACAAAAAGGAAGCTGTTCAAATTTATTATGAAAAAGTAGAACCTCTCCTGAAGCTTGCAGGAATAAAGACTGATGTAACAAGTAAGTTATTTTCAGTATGTAATTTTACTGTTAAAACATACAGAGGAGCAAGATAAACTGAATCTGTTCTTCATCCAAACTTGGGCACCTATTTGTGCCGTCTGCAGCTTCTTTTTAATGTGCTTCCATAACCTACTGCTGCCAGTTCTAGAATTATAATTTATTTTATTTTATTTTTTGTTATTAAAATATCAACATTTTCTCTTTAGACCCTTTCAGAATTTAACAATCATTAGGTACAATTTTAAAGGAAATTGTATGCTTTTTTGACCTCTTTAAGCAGGTACCTGCTATGTATACATTATTTCTGCGGTTTTTCAAGCAGTTGATTTTTGCTGGCTTACATAGCTGGTGTTTCTCCATGGACTGGTTCTTTAGGTTGTTTTTGTTCTGACTCTGACCCCTGCTGGTTAGGTCAAAACTAAGCACTTATCTCCTGGTTTTAGTTGAATTGGGAGAAACCAGAAGCTTAAATTCATTGTCTAAAATAAGAATGTGCTTAACTTTGTGCTAAGAAATATAGAAGTTTGTTAATACTAAAATAAATAGAAGGAAAATTAATATCTCTTTAGGCTTTTAAAATTTTGTGATCAAATTGCTTTGTTTCCTTGAAACTTATGTTTCCTATGGCTGCAGACTAAGGAGGGTTGATACTATGGAGAATTAGAACTTTTCTAGCTTTATTTCTATGTAACTTCACTAACACAGTGGAAATTTGCAATAAAGTTTAATGGATGAAGAACATTATACAATAAGCCTATTAAGGTAACCAGCTCAGAATATGTTTGGATCCTCTTAGTCCTAATTATAGGTGTCTGGGGAAGGGATTCTGAGTGACCTGGCTTTTCTCTGCTATTACCAAGGAAGATGGGCCTCATGGTGTAAGTAAGGCCATTGAATTCCAATGACTTGATGGGTTGGGGTAGAAGGGGTTTCTTTCAATGGGTTCAGTGGCACTCGCCTGTAATCCCAGAGACTCAGGAGGTAGAGGCAGAATTGCAAGTTCGTGACCATGGGCAGTCTGCATAATTTAGCGAGACTGTGTCTCAAAAAAAAAAAAAGAAAGAAAGAAAAAATGGGCTAAGGGTACAGGTGAGTGGTATAGCACTTGTATAGCATGCAAGCATGAGGCCCTGGTTCCACCCCCAGTACCACACACACACACACACACACACACACACACACACACACACACACACACACGAAAGGTGTGTGGGGTTCTTTCTTTTGGACAATAAAAAAATGGCAAGCTTCATGGGAAGGTCAAGCATACCAAAAGACATTTACAATGGAGGTTAGCGAGAAACTACCATGGAACACTCCAAAGAAATGTAGTGGCACATGCTATAACCCCTGTACTCTGGAGGCTGAGGCAGGAGGACCAAAAGTTTGAGGCTAACCTGGACTACATAGCGAGACCCTGTTTCAAAAGCAAACTGAAGAGGAACTTCTGGATTAAAATAAAGCTGTGGTAAAAAAGTTAGCTGTTCTTGTTTGTAACTTTTGGCTTGCTTAGAGGTGATGCACAAGGAAAAGAGAAAATTCAGATCCTTATTTTTCTACTGAATGTTTTCAAAGATTAGCGGAAGGAAATATTTGAGATCTATACCAGAATGGCCTGCAGCCATACCCCTGTGGCATCCAATCCCGTCAGATCTCAGAAGCTAAGCAGGGTTGGGCCTAGTTAGTACTTGGATGGGAGACTGCCTGGGAATACCAGGAGCTAGAGGCTTGTGAGATGGACCCAGCAACCCATTCCCAAGAAATAATTTTGCTATTGAAAACCCTATGAACAGCAGAGAAGCACTGACAATAGTGTTTTGCCTGTTGTACATAGGGTCACTATGAGTCAGATACCAACTTGACTGGCACCTAACAACATGTATCAGAATGAGACCATAGAAAGCCGAGTAAACTTATTTGCAAACTTTGCAGTTTTCATATGTGAACATGAAAAAATAGTTTAACATGTATATTAGTATATATTATTCAGTTTAAGAATCACTCCTTGGATCTAGGTGCATTGGTGGGTGTCTGTAGACCCAATTATTCTGGACGCTGAGGCAGAAGGATTGCTTGAGTCCAGGAGTTTGGCCTGCTGGGACAACATAATGAAACCCTGTCATAACAAACAAGCAATCTCTTATTGAATGTTTAATATGTGTTAAACACTATGCAGAAAGCAAGATGAAAAAGCTATCATATCCATTACTGAGTATCTTTTAGATGCTTAGAGAATCAAACAGATACCTAAAACTAAATATTATAATTATGGTATACATAAAATAATTAGGGTGTCTCATGGTGATATTAATTTGGATTAGAGAGCTCAAGAAAAGCATATAATTAGGACAGTTTTTAAGCGGCAATAAAGGAAAAAGTGAGGAAGGGAAGTCAGGGTAGCAGGCATGTATAGAAAGGACAGAGAGAATGTACTAGACTCAATATCTTGGGAGTTGGTTTCATAACTTTTGTCTATTCTCCTAGCTTTGAGAGCATCTTCAGTCTGGTTTTTCCTATCCTCATAAAATAACTGACAGTGAATTGAGTCCTCTCTTATCGATACCTAGTGGGAGGAGGAGAGGTAACTATATACGAGAGAAAGGGAGACCCAACATGCTTGAATACTGAAGATACATTAAAATCTTTCTTCTGGTTTAATCATGTGAATACAGTAACTGTGCCAAACCTGGAACAATATTCCATTAGCCATCAAAACCATCCCCTGGAACTGAGGGTATATTCGCTTTTCCTGAAGTCTGAAAATGTCTGGACTGAATTTAGTTCTGCTAGGAAAAAAAAAAAAAGGCAAAATGGCTTCTGGGAAAACACCCAACACTGTATCCTATAGGAAGATTGAATCCAGCCTATGAGTGGATGGTTATGTTACACCCAGCAGTTTACTCATCATGCATTGATCCACAATTGGTGTAATTTTTTTGGTGGTGTTGTAATCTGATTTGGTGAAGATGATTCCACCAGCAGAATAAAGATTAGTGAGAGAGAGGGAGATTGGAAAAAAGGAGACCAGTATATGTGGTCTGAACTAAGGCAGAAGAAATGATAGGAATGTGACTTTCTTCTTAAAAGAATTGTATTAGAGAGAAAAGATTGTTATAGGTTTCTTCTAAATTTCTAAGTATTATTGAATATTATATCTAGCTGAAAATAAAATTAGAATAATATAGAATATTATAGAAATCAAATTTAGATTTTTTTCTATTTGTGAATAGTGGATAGTTATTAGCTGCCTAACACTCCTCCTACAGGCAAAATTATACAATTGCATCCTTTGCTTATAAAACCATTTTAGAATGCATATTGGCTAAATATTTATATTTTAAAAATGTTTTCTATTTTGTGTGAAGTGTTGAATTAACATGTGGATACTTGAAAAGTTTTGACTTTCCTACCTACTTTACAGGGTTGTTTTGTTAAGCTACTTTATATATTATGATGTGCTATAGAAATTTGGTCATGAGGTTATTTCATTTTCGTAAAATTGTATCATAATATTCAACTCATAGTTTATTTGAAAGAAAAATATATGTAGAATAATGCAAAAAGTACAAAACTTTTTCATGTCCATTGTTTTATCACACCTTTTTGTGCATTACTAAGTCCAAGTGGAATATGAATTATATAAATTCTATGATTAATTCACTGGGAAATAATGCTAAATAAATGAGGCATATATTTTTCCATTAATTTATTTTAAAAATATATCTCACCACATTAATAAAAATGTACTTACCTCTTTCATTTTGGCTTGTGCTGAAACTACTTCTGAATATAGATCAGCATCTTTTAAATATTTGAGTGAACACTGCATCCCTCTCTTGACCACTACCTCACACACATTGCTACCACCACCAATGTAGTATCTTTTCTAATAACAGCATCAGAAAACCTTCTGGAAAAACCTAGAAGAAATGAATGATGTTTTTCCTAGTAACCTGTTAGTACAAGGATCAAAGTTGATCATGGATGATAAAACCATGCAGGCAAGTGATGGAGTTTCTTCCTCTTGTTTCCAAAATAAAATGGACTACAGAGATACCATTAACAGTGTGAGAAGTATTTCTAGAGGTCACTGATTCACAGGATAATTCACAGATACAGTGAAAAAGTCAAAGCAGCAGAGCAGTCAGAATGAAAAGAACTTCAGAGGACATGTAGCTCAACTTCCCTATGGAGTGGAATGGAAGTGTGTGGCCTTCCTTGTGGGTGCTGACCTAGCCTTGGCCTGGCACTTTTTCCTCCAGGCAGAGAATGCTGTTACTGGACAATTTTGTTTGATGTTATTGAACTCAGGGTCACTTTGTCTTTGTGCACATTAGAAAAGGTACATACTCTATGCTGACTTACAAAAAGATACCCTTGTTCTGGACTGATTCAACCCAAGGTCACCTAGCTTGTTGATGAGGATCACTAGCTGCCCTGAAAAAACTACCTGCCCATTTGCCCATAAACTATACAAAGGGTAGAACTTGAGAGCTGACGTTTACCTCTTTGCAATTTTTATCTACTAGAGTTAATGTTATCTTTTGTAGTAATACAAAATGAATGTATCCTATCTGGTATACGAGTCATTGAAGTATTTAAAGACAGATATCATTTCTGCCCTAGATCTCTTGTGTTCATAATAGGCACTTCTATCTTCTGCAGTCACTCTTTTGTATTAATAAAGGTGTTAGACCTTATCATGGTCATTATCATTATCATGATCAAAAATTTTTCTCTGAATGTAATCATGATCTCTGCCAGTTCAGGGCCAATGGGAGTACCTTTGCAGTTGTTTTTAGGTGCCATCAAGTCAGGTCCCATTTGTAGCAACCCTATGTACAACAGAATGAGACATTATATGCTGTGCCATGCCCAGTGGTGCAGTCACTGTTTCTTCTAATTTTGAGTTGTGCCACATCAGCATAGGGAGGTTCCAAGGGCTTCACTGCATTCCCATCATTAAGGTTGACTCTAGTTTGAGGAGGCAACTCTTCTCCAGTGGTCTTTTAAGTGCCTTCCAGCCTGGGGAGCTCATTTTCCCACACTATATTTGACTGTACTTCTCTGCTATTCATAGGGTTTTCAGTGGCTAATTATTTCAAGAGTGGGCTTCTGGGTCCTTTGCCCTATTCTTTCTTGGTTTGGAAGCTCAGCTGAAATCTGTCTACCATGGGAAGCCCTGCTGGTATCTGAAATACTGATAGCATAGCTTTCAGCATCACAGCAACCTGCAATCCCCCATAACATGACAAACTGACAGACACATGGGGGATGTCACTACATAATTCTACCTCCTAGGTAGAAATGTCCAGAAAATGATTTTTAGGAGGGTCACTTTCTCCTTATTTCTTCTAGGATCATGTTTCCAACTTTTGACCCTTTTAGTATGTCTCTTTTTGTTGTTTCTCTTTGGCTATGTATGCCTCTATTTGAAGCCTTCCATTCCTTGGGAATGCCACTCATAATTCCTAATCTCACTCAGCAGAAATCTAGGGATCTAATGAAACTGAGTCACAAAAAAGAGGAACAATTAAGTCACAAAAGGTAGTAACCTGAGGCCTTACCCTTCTTGATTTTACCTGCATTTTAATAAAAACTACACAGTGTTTATCATATCTGTTGTTGCTGTTAGGTGCTGTCGAGTTGGTATCCGACTCATAGCGACCCTCATAGGGTTTTCAATGGCTGTTTCGGGATTGCCTTGGAAGTGGATTGCCAGGCCCTTCTCCCATTTTTGCAGTGCTGGGAATTGAACTCGGGACCTCAGAGACTGCAGCACAGTGCTCTACCCACTGAGCTAAATCCCAGCCCTGTTTATCATATCTAGCTAGAGAGAATTCTGGATGAATGTTACTTCTTACTCTCCTATAAATAAATGTGAGTGCCTGTGGTGAATCCTATTTCTAACACTCAAATATGAGTTCGAAAGTTGGAAACTTATCCCTGGAGATATTGAAGAATCATCACTGGGGTTTATTGTACAAGGAAGTAAAATGATTATATATGTTTGAGAAAGGTCATTCTGGCTACAGAGAGACAGAAGTCGAAGGAGACTAGAGAAGAGGCTGTTGTTGTATATACATGAGGATGGTTAGGACCAGATCATGAGCATTGCCTCTGAGGAATGGAAGAGTGTTGCAGCATAATTAGAAGACAGAAGCAAGTTATCATTGGCCATGGTGTGGTTCTAGAGAGTGGAGTGTGATTATTGAGGAAGAAGTCATTTTGCTATCTTGAAGAGTAGACAATGGAACACAAAAGGATAACATTTGAGAGAATATGTTTGAAACTGAACATGTTAGGTTCCCTTTTGAGCATATTGGGTTTGAAATACTTATAATACAGGGAAAAACTGGCATCTTAGTATCTTATATCATAATAGAGATTCATCACCAGACCAAGAAGTGTTTCCTTATGTCCAAATCAAATTTCATCTGATTTTATTTCAAATTCAACATCAGCATTCAATATCAACCTTGAGACCTGACTTTCTTTTAGTCCTACCTTCCTGAGGAGTAATATTTACCCTGAAGAGTAGGAGATCTCAGCGGTAAGAACTGTGTTCAGAGACTAGTATATTGTTGAGATTCCAAATCTTCTGTACCAAAAGGGCACCAATTTCATAAAAAAGGGAAGTAGATGAAATAAGAGGCTGGATCACATTTTTTAAAATTGATATGCTAAGCAGTCTACTTTTTATGTTTGGAGGGGGATGATTTTAATCTGGCTCTGATTCTGAAGCCCATAACAGCCTAAGTACTTATTTTGATTCTTTCTACTTTGCATAGTAGTTTAATTTGTGTGTTATCTTTTGTTTCTCTGCACTGTTTTTATGATCACTTAATACCATTTCATAGTCTGTATTCATTTTTAGTATATATTACCTAAGTCCAGAATGTAAACTCCTTGAGGTCAAAGATTATTCATTCTGCTAAAATAACTTTTAGCTGTGGCTAGTCATGTTTCTTTCCTTTTTTTTTATTTTTCTTACAGATCAGTATCTTATTTAAATTGTACAATGTCCCTTAAAATTACTATTCTTGGGCAGATTACATTAGTGCATAACATCAAATACCACCTGCAAGATCTAAGAAAGACCTATTTAAATTTTTACCTGAATGAAAATACCATTCAGCCATGATAAAACTTTAAAGCTAATTTTGTACAGCATCTGAAGAGCTTTACCAAAGTAAGCTTTGGTATAAAAGTGAGACCTGATAAACTGATTCTCAACACAAATATTTATTCATAATGTCCTTAATTATTTTTAATGCGTGTATATAATGCATTTTATCATTTTGTATCTTAAGGTTGCAACTACTTGCTGTGGTTATAAATGAATGATCAACACATCTTTTATGAATACTTAACCTCCCACCTTTATTAATATTAATATTATATTTAGTTTTATTATATCTTCTGATTGGAATTTAATATTGAGAGGTTTTATTCACTTGAGTGTTAACAGTATTCTGAATAAGCTATGGGAGAATTACAATGTAACACTGCTGGATGCAGAATGATTCTCTTAGACACTAAGACTAATAATTTTTAACATTATCTAAAAACATTGTAGAGAAAGCTTGAACCATGCTGGCACCAGGGACAGACAGGCATGAAAGATTAATGTAATCTTGCATATAATGATGCACATTCTTACACAAAAAATCCATCTGCAGTGTCATGTCAGTCAGCAGAAATCTTTGATGGGTGGATACAGCTGGGCTGTCTCTTCTGGCAGAGCTGCCCTAGAAAATGCTAAATGTGCTTGTGATGCTTGGTGCCATCTGCAGTATGCCGTTTATCCTATCTTCACTGGCATTTTCAGCACTGCACAGGGCATCGGTGACTGTGGAGACAGCGATATGGTGTGACAGATTCATTTCCTCGGAGGATCCCAGCTCTGGTGGGCTATAGGCCACCCTCCCCCTGGGTTTGGGTCTCTTATCACTGGTGTTGGCTTTACCTCATATTATCACATCCAACTCCTCCTTTTTTTAGTCTAGCAGTTCCAGATACACATTCTTCTGGTATGTAAATCTTATGCTAACCTTTCAACTAATTTATTCATGTAGGGTTGCCAAAGTGATTTAACATTGACTGTACGATGCCAGCTAATATGCTGTATTTTCAAAATACTCCTGCTCCTAAGCTTCTGATTTAAAGAAATGTGTCTTATTTAGGGAACACTAAACAGACAGCCACCAAGATAAATTCTCTAAGCCTTATGTGTTGGGTATCCCCAAATGACTTATGTAGTTGGAACAAATATGTGAACTTCTTTTACATAAAGCCATAAAACATACCAGGCAACTAACACTTAATCCTCTTTCCTATGATTAAAATATAAATATTCAAGAATAAATGTTATTTTATGACCTGACCATATGTTAATCATAGTATTCTGCCAAACCAAGTTAAAAAGTATAGATCATTATTTAAACTTGAACTTTTTTCTTGTTTTAATAGTAACAGAATATAAAGGGCATGCTCTGTCCCTCCTTAAGGACTGTGAACTCCAGGAATTTGATGGGTATGTTATATCATTAATCTATATGTTTTATATAGCTTGATATCAAATGTTTTTGGTAGTTTTTAGCCACCTTTTTGAGACCCATAATTTTTAAACATTGGTGATGTATCAGACTCTGTTTTGTTCATATCTATGTGTAATAAGTGACAAAAATTTGGCATGGTCGTTCACCTGAGAGGATTTGACATAGAAAAGCAAAAAGAGAAATCTAATTATAAATATTGGGAAATCAGTGTATGATCCCATATTTAATGTACATACATTTGCATTTATAATTCCTAATTTTTGGCTTTTGCCATATTTTATCAAGAATATTGATAGAAGATACTATATTTGTCATTTGGCATAACTGCTACGGTCCTCTGCTGCAAGTTTACTGATATTTTTAATAGCTATTCAGTGGTTAATTTGGATGTGATTGATTGGTGTAGATATTTTATAACAACAAATCTATTACTTACAGAATGAAGAAAACATACTAATTTTAATTATATGATTATTTAGTGACTACCAAATAAGTGTGTTGTACATAGTAGATGTTGGAAACTTGTTTGCAATGCTTTGTTGGAATATGCAGAGATTGCTTACTAGGGTGCAAATATTAGAAACAAAGCAAATGGCATACATTTAATAGTCATTTTTAAAATTAGGGGAAGTGATTTGCTGAAGTGCTGGGTTGGTGTAAAAGTCTAAAACATATTCCTTTTGGGAAGATATTATTGCAAGAGTGGATACCTGACAGCTTAAAAAGGTGGTAGGTGTACTAATTGTTTGTGTCATATGGTGATAGAAAGAGTGCAACAAAAGACCCCTAAGGTCAGGAAAGGCAGTGGTCTATGCTTTCACCAAAGTGAAAGGCTTTAGGACTTGTGGAGGGAAATGAGGAGATCAAAATGAAGTACTTGGAAGGGAATTTTTCAGAAATGCTTCATAAACTTTGAGAGAAAAGAGTAGCTAGTGAAGAAGAAAGTTTGAAGAGTAAAACACTATTAGCAAAATGGAATTTAATTGAGGGGAGTAAATCTACATGGCAATATTATACAAGTATTGAGGATCAAGTGTATGAGGTAGGTAGTTACTTTAGAATTTTATACTTAGAAGTAGGCAGAAGGATTAATATGCTACATTTAGGAAATTATCCTGAAAGTATATAGTTCAAGAAATGTAATTGGGAGAATCATACCCACTGTCTAATATGCTGCATAGTCCTGAACCATGAGTAGGTGAGAATAACTGCAGTGTAAATGCATCCTTGCTTTAAAACTTGACCATCTAAGCAATAATAATAATAAAATAATAAAAACTGGACTTACCCACAGGTAACATGAAATGTTCTACTGAACGTGGAATGTGTAAATATGTTTTATTAATAATTATAGTATGGCAAGGATTAAGAAGAACTTTGCAGAATGAAGAGAGACTATTACTCACGTGGAGTTGTTAGGTGCTGTCCAGTCAGTGTCTGACTCATAACGACTCCTATATACAATAGGCGAAACACTATTGTTAGCACTTCTCTACTATTCATTGGATTTCAATGATGTACTTTTTTTTGGGAGTGACTTCCCAGGTCTGTCTGCCAAGCCTACAGCACCTGGTGTTCCCAGGGCGGTTTCCCATCCAAGGACTAACCAGGCTGCGCAACCCTACTTAGCTTCTGAGATCTGACCAGATCTGATGCAACAGTGGGACGGCTGCAGGCCAAGTGGAATAGAGTAGTAATATTTTTCTCTTTACATGAAGCCATTTAACATATTTCCCATGCAAGTGGTGTTATTTTGCACTGTGGTGCTAAAAGATACATAGACCTGTCAGCTTTTACTCATGTATTATTTTTGAGTTGTTTGAATTCAAAATAGTATTCTGATTTACTCTGGACTTATAATAAATTTCAGGTGACCATGGTGGCTCACATTTGTAATTCCAGTGACTGGGGAGGCGGAGGCAGGAAGATCACAAGAGGATCACAGGTTCAAGGCCAAAGGCAGCCTGCATAACTTAATGAAACCCTGTCTTGGTCTCAAGATAAGAAAAAGAATAACAAAGGGAACTAAGGATGCAGCTTAGTGGTATAGCACTTGCAAAGTATGTGCAAGGCCCTGGGTTAACCCCCCTCCCCCCCAGTGCTGCAAAAAGAAAAATAAATAAAATCAAATAAAAAACAAAATTATAAGTAAACAAACTCCCTTAGAAGTCATCAAGATTACAAAATCCTTAAAATAGTTCATTTATTTTACTGGGTTCAGTTTTTCCAGTAGAAACTGCTATGTTGGTTGGGATAATCATCTTAGTAAAATGGTAGTGTTAAGCCTTGTAATGTTAAGATTCTGTCAGGATCTTAAGTCTGAGGCAGCTTTGCCAGATTCTAGTGGAGCTACTGATAGGACATAATTAGGAAGTCACTAATGGTTTCTAGACATAGGCCAGAGAGGTTAAGCTCCAAGAAAGGTCAATGTGTGTTATTCAGGAAAACAAAATGATTTGGTAAATGATGTTTGGGAAATGCCATTTCCTAAGGACTTTAGAGTTTTTAAAAGTGAGTTACATATGTTTCTATGAAGACACATTGTGACATATTTCTAAAGCCAAAAGAAATAGCATATCACTACTCATGACAGCTGGTACCTCATTCCAGTGTGTTCTAGCAAAGAGTCTCAGATCCGCTGCTAAAACATGGAGGAGATTCAGATTACATGTTGTTCCTGCTTATACTAGGTTTGAAGACATTTTGTGAAGGCAAGAAAGAGTACTATCTGTTGCATATACTTGAAACATGTAATAGTTGCATTTATAAACATGAATATAGTTAAAAAATGGAAGTACTAGTGATATAGAAGATGAAAGGGGTGAAGGGCTAGGAAATAATAGAGAAGGTTAATATGATGAAAGTACATTATATACATGTATGGAAATGTCATGATGAAAATCCTTAATATATGCTAATAAAACATAAATATAGTTAAACCCATAGATTTTATGCTATTGTAAATATCTAATTCTTTGCTATTTGTTTCACAGTTTTGTTAATTACTCACATTTTCCTTTTGTTCATTTCACTATTAATTAGCTCTGTAAAAACCTTTACATTATTTGGCTAATATTGACATTTTCTCAGATTGACCATGATAGCTGTATGACTTAGAAAAGTAAAAATTAAATCTCATTTCAAAAAAACAAAAACTTTGAATCAAAAACCTAATACAATAAAGTCAGGAGTAGTGATTCATGCCTGTAGTTTAGGCACTTGTGAGGCTGAGGTAGAAGGATCACAAGTTCAAGGCCAGCCTGGGGTGCACGGTAAGACTCTATCCCCAAAAGCTATTAAAAAGAATTTTATTGTCATTCTTTACAAAGGAAAATAAAATATTAGACCTCAATTTTACTTTTCCAGACAGAGTTACTCCATTTGGGGCCATGTCAAGCAGGAGCTTGCTTACTCTGAAAACAACAAGATTTACCACATGCAAGGAACAGTTACCCTAAGATTTATGTTTTAGAGTAATGATTAAATGTGGTTAAATTAACTCATTATAAGAGATTTTTGTTTTTTCTCCTTGTAGTATCCAACCTCTTGTGATATTTTTCTATTAAATATTTTCCTTAGATTACATAATGGTATACTTGGCCATGAACTTAATGATCTAGTAGTGGTTGACATAAATATATTCCTTCCTAACTCATTCAATTCATGTCACTTCTACTGGTTTTCAAGCTGATGTTCAAAGTAATAAAAATCTCATAAAGCTACTTTCTTTGGGGTTCTTGTATAGGAAAGGAGTATGGTATATTGAATAATAGTGCAGTCCCTAAGGCCAAATTGTCTTGCTTGAAATCCTTTTTCTGCCACTTACTAGTGGTATGACCATGGATAAGCTACTTCATCTTTCCATGCTTTAGCTTCCTGATCTATATATTAAATGAGTTGATGAATGGAGAGTGGTGAGAATACTGCCTGATACGTATATAGTGATATTCATTAAATATTCACTAATTTTTCCATGTTAATTTATTATTATAATTATCATTTGTATTAGTATCAAAATATTTACCACAGAATGTGTTGTCACAAAATATGAAAGGTTTTGAAGGGAAGGATGCTCATAGAAAAGCCATCTCTAATATAGCAGTGAGTTAACATATATATAATTCTATAACTGGATGAAATATTCCAAGAGTCATGGGTTGCCATCCTAAGTATGTAAATTACTGTTAAATTAGATGTGTTTGGGATGACTTTAAATGGTCCTTTTAGATCATACACAAATGTCAGCATATACCCAGGCATGTATCAGGATTTTTACTCAGTTCATAGAATGTTTAGAAATCTCATGGAGATGTTTGAAATCAAATGATAAGGTTCAAATCAAGTGTGAGTTTCCCCACTTATAAAGATGGGGCCAATGTCTGTTTCAAAGAGTTGTGAGGATTTCACAGAAAAGAAGAAACATATTATCTGACATGTTTGTCTTCAACAGACATTTTCCCTTTTCTGTGAACTGGCCACCACATTATGAGCCCCTGAAATCAGATATAAAAAAATAATGCTCCTAATCAAAAATGAAGTGGTCCTCTCTTCTAAAGACTATGGACCTGAATTTCCCAGGCTATGTGGAGCCACAGGTCATAATCTCAACTAAGTGAGGGGAACAGAAGGCTGAGTAGTTATCAGAAGGAAGTGATGGGAAAGATGCTTTCACCCTCTGGTTACCCTGCTCTGGAGGTTTGTAAACCTAAGCAATAAGTAACCCCTGCTAATCACAGCCCACAGGTTGTTTTGTTGGCACATAGTTTTTATTAAAAAACAAAAGTAATGAATGCTAATTGTTAGTATTTATAAATTAGGAGACTTATTCTAAAATCTCTGGTTTCTCAAGAAAAATGAGAAGATGTATTTTGCTAGAACTCCCACATGATGTGAGTGGGCTATGAAGCTGCAACCCCTTCATACTGACCATACTCTTCCATTCTTGTTGGGTCCTTGGAGGCCTCAAGTTGTGGCATCTACTTTTAATAATGCAAAATTCTCGTCCTTTGGGATAAATTGATGACTTTTTACATCTTTTAAGTACAAATGATTATGAAAAAATTCTGATATCTTTATTGCTTTGTAGATCCCTCATTGCCAACATCTATTTACTATGAGATCTTAAAAAATATATTAGCAGTATTTTCTACATCAGAGTAGTCACACTAAATTTAGAAGTACCATATAGCAGTAATGTCAAGGAGATGAAAGCCAGGTCAGGTTTGCAATTACTGCATTCATGAACTAATGATAATTAGCAGTTTCTTAAATAAAAGCTTCATATTCTACATGACTTTTATTGCTGTCTCTCTCTTCAGAGCTTTATTGAAAATGAGCAGAATTTTATGACTGGTATTAAATGAATTACAATGACAGTTTTATCAACAAATAAAATGAGAATGATATGCTTTTGGATGTTAACAAGCAAATGCACAGTAGATGTGAGCTAACATGTTCAAACGTTTTAATTAACTCACTTAACTCACTGAAGGGACTGGGGTTTATCTCTGTTGATGGAGTGCTGCTCTGTGCTCTCTGAGTCCCAGAGTTCTATCCCTGGCACTGCATACAAGAGAGGAGAAACTGGAAGCTCACTCCTGATACAATCCTGAATCCATCAACCATTGAAAATCCTATAAATAACAAAAGAGCACTGACATATTTCTGGGTATGGCACAGTGTCAGTTAGTATTTTGTTCTGTTGTACATAGAGTCACCATGAGTTGGATCCGACTTCACAGCACCTAACAACCATGACTCACTTAAAAATTTTGGTCTATGGGGAGTTATCTAGGTGTTATAAAGTGCACTGCACCTGTGTAGAGCTTGTCTGCTCAGCTATGCTCATGTAATAAAACGTTTGAAGGCAGGTGTGCATAATCATGCACATAGTCTACATAAGATTGGTAAAATATTTTGAAGTCTAGATTTTATGAATAATTACCAACTTTTTTTGAAATGTTGCTTTCTTCTGCTTGTTTTCTTTTTTCTAGTGTTGTCTGTGTTGGTGGAGATGGATCTGCTAGTGAAGTAGCCAATGCTTTGCTTCTTAGAGCTCAGAAGAGTGCTGGGATGGAAACAGACTACATCCCAACTCCTGTTAAAGCACAGCTTCCACTCGGCTTAATACCAGCAGGCAAGAGGGTGTTAAATATACTATCTTCTATCATTCCCTTCCCTATTTCCTGACCTAGATGATATAACATGAGTTAAATGTATAGCCTTTGAGTCTGAAAGATTAACACTTGGCTTCTGGCCTCTCCACTGGTAAATGTGAGACTTGGACAAGTCATTGAATCTCTTTGAGTGTCACTTTTTAATCTATAAAGAAGAGATAACCCATCATAGTCACTTCATTACAAGGTTATTGCGGCACTGAATTAGATGGTTGGGAGAAGGACCCAGCAACCAACTCCCAAAAATCAATCCACCATTGAAAAACCCTCTGAATAGCAGAGACGCACTGGCAATAGTGTTTCACCTGTTGTACATAGGGTTGCTATGAGTTGAACACTGACTCGATGGCACCTAACAACAACAACAATTTGATAGTATGTATGAAGGGATTAATAAGTAATCAATAGATGGACTTATTATTCTAGCTTCCATGAAAAAGTCTAACACTTTTAGTATAACAAATAGGAAGTTTCAGAACAGGACTACTCCAGTGAAGCTGTTTACTGATTCCTTTGAGGTAAACTGTGGAAGTCACATAATTAAAGTATAAACAGACAAACTTCTTGTTGTTGTTAGGTGCCCTCAAGTGGGTCTGACTCCTAGTGACCCTATGTACAATAGAAGGAAACACTCCCTGATTTTGTGCCAGGCACATACTCATTTTATATTTAAGCCCATTGTTACAGACTCCATGTCAGTCTATCTAGTTGAGGGTCTCCCTTTTTTTCATTGACCTCCCACTCTCCAAAATATGATGTCCTTCTGCAGTGATTGGTCCCTCCAAACATGTCCAAAATTCATAAGATGCAGTCTAGTCATCCATGCTTCCAAGGAGCACTCTGGTTGCGCTTCTTCTAGGACAGATCTGTTGGTTATTTTTGCAGTCCATAGTATATTCAGTATTCATTTCCAGCACCATAATTCAAAAGCATCAATTCTTTTCCTGTCTCCTTTAAACAATGTCCAGCTTTCACAACCATATGTGACCAAAACTACCAAGACATGAGTCAGTTTTATATTTATTCCTCTTAAATGTGACATCTTTTCTTTTCAACACTTTAAAGAGGTCTTTTGCAACAGCTTTTCACAATGCAGTGTGTCTTTTGATTTCTAGATTGTTGCTTCCATGGGTAGTGATTATAGAACTAAGTGAAGCAAAATCTTGAACAACCTCAATATTTTCTCCATTTATCATGAAGTTGTATACTGATTCAGTTGTAAGGATTTTTGTTTTGTTGATGTTGAGGCACTATGCATACTAAAGGTCTTCATCAGTGAAAGTTTCAAATTATCTTCACTTTCACCAGAGTTGTCATCTACATAACACAGATTGTTAATGAATCTTCCTCCAATCATGATGCCATGCTCTTTTTCATATAAAGTCCAGGTTCTTGGATTATTTGCACAACATAGGAATTGAAGAGGTATGTGAAAGGATACAGTCCTGATGCATGCCTTTCTTGACTTTAAACCAGGCAGTGTTTTCTTGTTCTATTTGAATCACTGCCTCCTGGTCCATGTACAGATACCTCATGAGTACAGTTATGGCTCTGGTATTCTAATTCTTTGCAGTGTTATCCATAATTGTTATGATCCACACAGTCAAAACCTTTTGCATAGTCAATAAAATATATACGTTTTCTGGTATTCTCTGCTTTTGGCTAATATCCATCTGACATCAGCAATGATGTCTTTGGTTCCATGCCCTCTTCTGAATCTGGCTTGATTTTCAGACAGTTCTCTGTCTATAAACTACTGTAGTCACTTTTGAATGATCTTTAGCAAAATTTTATTTGTGTGTGATATTAATATTCAATAATTTCCACATTTGATTGGATCCACTTTCTTGAAAACAGGCACAAATATGGATCTCTTCCAGGCAGTTGGCCAGGTAGTGATTTTCCAAATCTCTTGACATAGATAAGTAAGTACCTCCAGTGATGCATCTTTTTGTTGAAACACATCTATTAGTATCTGATCCATTCCTAGAGGCTTGTGTTTCACCAATTCCTTCATGGCAGCTTCTACTTCATCTTTCAGATACTATTTATTCCTGATCATATGCAACTTCTTGAAATGGGTGGTTATCTATTCTTTTTGGTATAATACCAAATTACCAAAAGAATTACCAATTCTTTTTGGTATAATAACTTTGTGTATTCCTTCTTTCCTTCTTTTGATGTTTCCTTTGTTTAACATTTTCCCTGTAGAATCTTTCACTATTGCCACTCAAGGCTTGAATTGTTTCTTCAATTCATTAAGCTTAAGAAATATACAGCATATTCCTCCCTTTTCATTTTCAATCTGTAGCTCTTTGCATATGTCATTATAATAGGTGGTTTTGTTTTCTCAAGCTATCTTTTTAAATCTTCTGTTTAGTTCTTTACTTTCTTCATGTCTTCCTTTTATTTTATCTACTTGACATTCAAGGGCAAATTTCAGAGTCTCTTTTGCCATATAATTTGGTCTTTTCTTTATTTCATGTCTTTTTAATAACCTTTGGCTTTCCTCATGGATGATGTCTTTGATGTCATGCCATAACTGATTTGGTCTTCAATCATTAGTGTCTAACACATCAAATCTGTTTTTGAGGTGGTCTCTAAACTCAGGAGTGATATATTAAAGGTCATACCTTGGGCTTTTATACAATTGTTCTAATTTTCTTCAGTTTCAGTTTGAACCTGCATCTGAGCAGTTGATGGTCTGATCCACAATCATCCCCTGGTCTTGTTCTGACTTTTGATATTGATCTTTTCCATCATCTCTTTCCACAAATGTAGACAATTTGATTATTGTATGTTCCATCTGGTGAATTCCATGTGTATAGTCACTGTTTATGTTGGTGAAAAAATGTATTTGTAATGAAAAGGTCATTGATCTGATAAAATTCTAGAATGCAATCTTCAGCATTTTTTCTCTTACCAAGGCTATATTTTCCAACTACTGAGCCTTCTTTGTTTCCAACTTTTACCTTCCAGTCACCAGTAACTATCAATACATCTTGATTGCATGTTCTATTGATTTCAGATTATAGAAGCTGGTAAAAATCTGCCCTATCTTCATTTATGGCCTTAGTAGTAGGTGTGTAAATTTGAATAATAGTCACATTAGCTAGCCTTCCTGTAGGTGTGTGGATATTATTCTATCACAGCATTGTATTTCAAGAAAGATCTTGAGGTGTCTTTTTTGATGATGAATGCAACTCCATTTCTCTTTGTCATTTCTAGAATAATAAACCATGTGATAACCTAATTCAAAATGGTCTATGCCATTCTATTTTAGCTTACTGATGACTAGAATGTTGATGTTTATGTGCTCCATTTCCCTTTTGACAATTTCTAATTTTCCTAAATTCGTACTATGTACATCCCATGTTACAATTGTTAATGAATGTGTACAGTTGTTCCTTTTCATTTTGAGTGATGCCAAATCAGCAAATGGAGGTCCCTGGAGGTTTACTCCATTCCTGTCATTAATGTCCACTCTACTTTTGGGAGGATACTCTTCCCCAGTTGTCTTTTGAGTGCCTTCCAACCTGGGGAGCTCATTTTCTGGTATTGTATCTGAGAGTGTTTTTGTGCTATTCATAGAGTTTTTAATGACTAATTGTTTCAGGAATGGGTTAGCCATGTCCTCCTCTCTAGTCTTTCTTAGTGTGGAAGCTTAGCTGAAACCTGTACACCATGGGTAGCTTTGGTAGTATCTGTAATACCAGTGACATAGCTTTCAGTATCACAGTAACTTGCAGGCCCCCACAGTACAGCAAATTGACAGACACATGGAAAACCAAAAGAGTCCTCCTGTCTGGAGAAAAGAGCTGGTTCTTCACAGCCAGGCTAGTTACCTTTGCATCCATGGCCATATTTCCAGAGCCTAGAGGAGAACACAGGGAGTACACAATCATGTTTGGTAAATAAATGAGTGAAGAGAATATTTTACAGACTGAGTAACATTTTAATTAAGCCTCAAAATGGGTAGGATCACCCATGAAAAGATGACAGTTATTTTCTTACCTGCAAAAAATTATCAAAGCAAAAGTCAAGCCCAGGAGCACTTGAGGAATAGAAAATAAGGCTTGGAGGGGAGATAATCGTGTCAGAGTAGGCCAGACCATGAACACTCCTGCATGTACATCACAGGAAGGGGTCTGAATTGTATTTGAGAAGCAGTAAGAAACTATGGGGTGTTTCAGAGAGAAGTAGCCATCTGATGGTGTGTGTTTGAGGAGGATTCATTTTTCAGCAAGATGTGGAAAGGGAAAAGAGTAGGGAAAGGAGAGATGAGACACTGAGCAGTTGGAGCAAAACTGTTGTCCAGAAAAGAAAACATCTTTCGCAAGCTAATTGTGTCGTATAACCCACTTATCCCAGGTTATTATATAAAAAAGGAAATTTATTATTTTTTCATTTTAAAATATCTTCCATTACTGCCAAAAGTTGAAAAATATTTTTTCAATGAAAGTAAAAAATAATACACATTTCCACAGAAAAGTTAACATTCTGTTTTATAACCACATTTATTTATTATGGATTTTAATATATTTAATATTGCTGTTCAGTTGACAAAGAACAAAAGAGACCCAAATATCTTTTCAGTGTATAGGCTTTCATAAAAGCAGGGAGAATGATATTGATATATGCTATAATTGTAAGTTATATATAGAAAAATCTATAATGGTTTCTAAGAAGATCATAAAATAACCTTAAGGAGAAAAAATTACGTTTTGGGCTATTGTTTCATGTCATTTTACTTTTTTGAATTTGTGGTCATTTTATTCTGACTGCATTTAGTGGAACACTTCCAACATTTCTCTCCATGCAAAGTGGATGCACTATGGTCACTGTGTCTCCTTAGTACTACTTAAATTCCTGAGGTCAGCTAGGCATTGTGGTGCATTCCTGTAATCCTAGCAACTCAGGAGGTAGGTATAGGAGGATCACATGTTCAAGGCCAGAGGCAGCCTGTGTAATTTAGCATGGCCTTGTCTCAAGATAAAAAGTAAAATATAGGCTGGGGATGTAGCTCAGTGGTAGAATGCTTGTAAAAGCATGCATGAGGCTCTGGATTCAATACCCTAGTACCACAGAAATAAATAAATAAAATTCCTGAGATCATTCACTAATTGCCATGTATCAGAAATAGACATCTTAGGTATCCCAAGAAGCATAAATAAGTAATTCATTTAAAAAACTGGAGGTTACACTTATGTTTTAAATATGTAACTGATTTTTATAAATGAATGATATTAATTTTTATCATTTTAGAGCATATTTCTGTTTCTGAAAGTATTCCATGTATTCAGTGTGTATTTGTAGAAATGTCATTTTTATGCTTTTTCTTTAGAAGATATAGTATCCTACCAAAATTCTGTTTGTTCGATAGAAGTTCCATCTTACTAATTTCATTTAATAAGAGGAGAAAGTGATATATGGACGGTATTTAATAAGAAGCAGCTATGCCTAATCAAAGCTTTTGATAAAGAATGGGAACAAGAGCTAGGCAGGAAGTTTCCAAGCTGAACATGAGGAGACAGTCTGCCTTCAAAGCCATTTGCCTCCTGGAGAGAGACACCCAGAGGGAGAGTGTTTAGTAAATTACTCCACTGAGCCAACAGACCAAGCTGCTGAATTATGGTCAGACTCAAATGGATCAGATGTGGAGAAGCCTGTATTTGAACTGCTGGCCATTAGGAAGGGTGTTTGTTGCTATGGAAACTGGTGCTAAGGAACTATACAGAGATTTCTATTAAAAGTGGGAGGGGGTTAGAGAAAAAAGCCTGAGAGGACATAAAAATAAAAAAGTCATTCAGTTGTTGTAAAACAAGACTCAATCCACATACTCATGGCTGTGAACTATATATTCCTACAGAGCTTGCATAAATAAATTCATGCTTTCCAATTAATTTGAAGAGAATAAAATATTACCGAGGGACTGTTAATTTCTATGATATTTCAGGCAAGGAACCAAAATGTAGGTACCATTTTCATGAGAATTTTAGATATGCTTGACTAGGAAGTCATTACATCACATTTATCTGTTTGGATGTGGGAGACATTAACAGCCTTATGAATATTCATGAGGTCTGGTTAATTAAGTTAATTGTTCTGCAGAAGTGCTTGCACTTCCAAGGACAGTTTTTTCCCTTTTCCTTCTTTTCCTTTTTTTTTTTTTTTTGTTCTTTTTCTTTTTTCCTTTTTTGCCTCTAGTTACTCCCTGGTATTTCATCAATAATGTTTTACATGAACTACCACTTCTCTCATTAATTCTTTGTATTTGGCACATTTTAGCAGAACTAAAGAGGGGTTGGTTGGAAAAGTTTCTGTTAGTATTAAGAAAAATAACTTTACAGGCTAATTAAAATGTTTACCTTGAGGTAGAACATTTATAGCTTTTGTGAGAATGTTAAAATTATAATGTTGTTATTTATGTGAGCAGCATGTTCTTTTGGCAAGTAGACATCTTTTCAAATACAGTACAACTTCCTGAAAGAAAATGTGATCCATCTTTCAAATTATCCAAACAAAAACCTAGACCTATCTATAATTTTACAACTTTACATGCACTTTCTCATGAACTTTTCTTTTTTCTTCAGAGTATTAAAAACCACCTTCCTAAACCAATTTCTTTTGGTCATGCTTATTATTGCTGCTAAATTCTACAGAATTGGGAAGAAGTTGCCAAGTTGCAAAGCCTGAGAGGGCATAAAAGTAAAATCCATTTCTAGCATTTCAAAAGGATTCGTGCCTGGGCATCCTCATCATACTTCAGACTCACAGGGAACAAACAGTCTTAATTTTCTTAGGTCATGATATGTGTCATTCCCTATTGCACACGACAACATTACATTATGTTTTTTAATAGCCTTTCTAGAGGAATGCTTTTATGGTTTACTCCTAATTAACCATGGTAATGGAGGAAATGTATTTCATGGAGTACTGTAGTCCATCGATAATCCTAAATATCTCACTCCAGTTATGTAGCCTCCTCCAAAACTTTTATCATAAATCTGATGGGGAAGAAAAATGGATCAATTTGTTTCCTCTTTTTTCCTCTCACTCATTGCATATAAATTAGCAATTAGATTAATGAGAGGGCAAGCTGTAAAGGGCCAAAAGATCACTGGAAAGGCCTGGTAAAGATCCACAGAGTAACAAGTCTCTAGACTCTTGTTCTCAAACCAGAGTCCAAGGGAATCACCATGAGAACTTGCTAAAGCAGTCACTGGGGTCACCTCTACACATGTGTTGTTAATAATTAATTCCATGAGTTGGAAGTGAAACCTGGGAATCTGCCTTTTTAACAAGCTCCCAGGTAATATCAACACTGCTGATGAATAGGCCATATGTTTCATACCTACACCAAGTCACTGGGCATACACATCACCTGGGAATCTAGAAACTGCAGACTCTTTCTATTTCTGTAAAGTCAAGTCAGTGGAGTTTTAATGGGTATTGTATTAAATCTATAGATTGCTTTTGATAGGATAGCCATTTTTACTATATTAATTCTCCTGATCCAGGAGCAAGAAAGGCCTTTCCATTTTTCAGTGTCCTCTGCTATTTCTTTCTTTAATGTTTTGAAATTTTCCTTGTAGAGATCAGAAGGGTCTTTGGTTAGATTGATTCCAAGGTATTTAATTTTCTGGTGGGCTATCATGAAATGTATTTTTTCTGAAATTTCCTTCTCTTCCTGTTTGCAGTTGGTGTAAAGAAAACCTATTGATTTTTGTGTGTTGATTCTATAACCTGCCACTTTGCTGAAGGAGTTAATTAGTTCTAGAAGGTTTCTGGTTGAGGTTTTGGGGTCTTTCAGGTATAGGATCATATCATCTGCAAATAAGGATATTTGACCTCTTCATTGCCAATCTGTATCCCTTTGATTTCTTTCTCTTGTCTGATTGCCCTGGCAAGGACTTCAATTACTATGTTAAATAGAATAGGAGAGAGAACATCCTTGTCTTGTTCTGGATCTAAGAGGAAATGGTTTCCATTTTTCTCCATTTAATATAATGTTCCCTGTAGGTTTGTCATAAATGGCTTTTATGGTATTAAGGTATTAGCCTGTTATACTTATCTTCTCCAGAATTTTTTGACAAAAGACCACGTGTAGCCAAAACACTCAAGTTGCAAAACTAATATAGGTAAAATCACAATCCCTGACTTTAAACTATATTATAGGGCAGTGGTGGTAGCAAAAACAGCTTGGTACTGGCACAAAAATAGGCGTGAAAACATCTAGAACAGAATAGAAGACCCAGAAATACCTCAATACACCTATAGCCACCTTATTTTTGACAAAGGAGCAAAGCAAGTAAACTGGAAAAAGGACAGCCTTTTCAATAAATCGTGCTGGGAAACATGGTCATCCACATGCAGAAAAATGAAAACTGACCTGCATCTCTCAATAGACATGATAGTTAACTCAAAATGGATAAAAGATCTCAAGATAAAACCAGAAATTTTAAAACTTAGAGAAGACAAGAGAGACAATACACTCCATCCTATAGGCATAGGAAAGTATTTCCTTAATAGGACTCCAATTGCTCAAGAAATTGCAAGAAGAATAGATAAATGGAATTACATGAAATTAAAAAGCTCTGTACAGCAAAAGAAACAACAGAGTCAAGGAAACCCCTACTGAATGGGAAAAAATCTTCACATCCTATACATCAGACAAAGGTGTAATTACCAGAATTTATAAAGAACTCAAGAAAAAAACTCCCAAAAAACAATAACCCAATACAAAAATGGGCAAAGGAACTGAGTAGACAGTTCTCAAATGAAGAGGTTTGTAAAGCCATGAAACACATGAAAAAATGCTCAATATCGCTAACCATTAGCGAAATGCAAATTAAAACAACTCTGAGATTTCACCTTATACCAGTAAGAATGGCCAAGATCAATAAAACAACTACAAATGCTGGCAAGGTTGAGGAGAAAAGGGAACACTCTTACATTGTTGGGGGAGCTGTAAATTGGTCCAACCACTGTGGAAATCAATATGGAGGTATCTTAAAAAACTGAAAATAGATCTACCATATGACCCAGCTATAACACTACTGGGAATTTACCCAAAGGGAGATGGGTCATCATACCACAGAGACACCTGCATCTCCATGTTCAATGCAGCGCTTTTCACAACAGCTAGGGTATGGAATCAACCAAAGTGCCCTTCAACAGAAGAATGAATAAAAAACTATGGTACATATACACAATGGAATACTACTCAGCAATTAAAAAAAATGAAATAAGGCCATTTGTAGCAATATGGATGGAATGGGAAAAATTATTTTAAGTGACCGAACACAAGCTCAGAAAGAGAAACACCACATGTTCTCACTCATATGTAGGAACTGAATCAAAATTATAAGGAAAAAATCCTATACAAAGGTCGGATCATAATAAATGAAAAAAAAAGCTAAGAATGGTATTATTATAGATGGTCTAGAAAATGCATGTAATAGTTCTGACAAGGTAAAAAGAAAGTACAGGAAAAGTTTCTATCTTAAACAGGACTGGAACTCAAGGATATATAGAAAAATATACCATAAAAAGACAAGTAATAGTAGAGAAGTCTTTGATGGGTGGGTGGGATGGGGGGAGGAAGTGTACAAGAGGATAAGGGGGAACCTATATGAATAATGTACAACAAAATGCATATATGGAAATGTCACAATAAAAAGCATGTCAGAATGAATCACATTAAGGTGTACATTAAAAATTTCCAATAAATAAAAAAAAAAGAAACTGCAGACTCTGATTCGGTATGCTTAGAGTGGGGCCTGAGTGTCAATATTTTTTAAGTTAATTTATTTCCATTCATTACTGATTTAAACACCTCATCCTCATTTACTTTTAAATTGACGTAAAACTTGTTTAACATAGCATGATGTTTTGAAATATGCATACATTGTGGAATGGCTAAATTGAGCTAATTTTGTGCATTATTTCACATACTATTTTTTTGGTGAAAGTTCTTAAAATCTACTCAGCAATTCTCAAGTATGTAACACATTAACTGCAGTCACCACATTGTACAATGGGTGTCCTGAACTTATTCTTCATAGTGCAAAATTTGTATCTTTTGACCAGTGTATCTCCAGACTTACCCTCCCTCAGTGCGTGGTACTATGAGCCTCTAATATCTGCTTCTGTGAGTTTGATCTTATGGTTTTTCAAATTTTTTCATTATTTGTTTAGATTCCACATATGAGATCATGAAGTATTTATCTCTCAGTGCCAGGTTTATTTCACCTGACATAATGTCCTCCAGACATATCCATGCTATCACAAATGACACAATTTCCTTCTTTTAAAAGGCTAAATAGTATTCCATTGTGAATATATTTTCTTTATCTATTCATCTGTTGATGGACATTTAGGCTGATTCCATATCTTGGCTATTGTGAATGATGGTACAGTAAGCAAGGAGACCAGATACTGATTTCATTTTCTTTGGAAATCAAATACCTAGTAGTGGGATTTCTGCATGTATAGTAGTTTTATTTTCAGGGTTTTTTTTTTTTTTATCTCCATACTGTTTTCCATAGAAGCTATACCATTTTGCATTCTTATTGTGTACAGGATTCTGATTTCTCCACATCCTGGCCTTTTTTTTCTTTCTTTCTTTCTTTTTGGATGACAGCCATCCTGCCAGGTGTCAATGATATCCTTTTGTCATTCTAAACTGCATTTCTCTGATGAGTGATATTGATCATTTTCTCATATACCAGTTGGCCATTCGTATTTCTTCTTTGGAAATATGACTTCAGAATCTTTGCTCATTTTTTAAGTTATTTGTCATTTCTTTAATTTTTGCTATTGAGCCATCTGAGTTCCTTAGTCAATGCACTGTATAATCACATTTTGGCCAATGACAAACAATATAATCATAGCAGCATAATATATTGGAGCTGAAAAATTCCTATCACCTAGTGAATACATAGCTAAAGAAGAGGCAGGAGATAAGGAAACTGCAGAAGAAGGAGCAGAAGAACCCCCAAGAGAATTCAAAACAAAGGGATTAGGAGAACCTTTATAAACAAGCATTGTAGAATATTTGAAAACCTGAGCCTCAATACCAAAAAGTTTTCACTAATAGGAATATTCATGGTGTATTATGTGTTTATAAGCAAACGTATAAAAAAAAAACCCACCATGATTGCATTTCTGAAGCATGCCAACTCCTCAAGAGCCTCAGGCAGGTCCTTCATGTGGGGTCCAGAAACAGGCATTGCTTTCAAAGGTGGTGACAGCTCTATGTGTATTAGTACCTCTGAAGACCTTCCAGTGGGACAAGATGTGGAGGCTGAGGACAGTGATATGATGACTCTGACGCTGAGCAGACCCAGGTAAGTGTTCGTGTTTCTTAGTTTTTAATAAAAATGTTTAAAAAGTAAAACAACTTAAAAAATTGAAATTGGAAAAATGCTTACAGAATAAGAACACAAAGAAAATATTTTTGTATAGCTACACAATGTGTTTATCTTTTAAGTGTTTTTACAAAAGTCAGTTTTTAAAAAGTTTTTTATAAAGAAAAAAGTTATAGGAACCTATGATTAATTTATTGAAGAGTTAAAAAAAAAATTTAGTGTGGCCTAAGTTGACTGTGTTTGTAAAGTTTGGACAATAATGTCCAAGGCCTTCACATTCACATACTGACTCACCCAGAGCAACTTCATTCACACAGGGCTTACTCATGGGAGTTAAGTGCCCTATACTGATGAACCATTTTTTATCCTTTTCCCTGTATTTTTATTGTACCTTTTCTACATTTAGATTTGTTTAGATATACACTTGCTGGGATTTAGCTCAGTTAGTATAGCGCTGCGCTGCAGTCTCTGAGGTCCCGAGTTCAATTCCCAGCACCGCAAAAATGGGAGAAGGACCTGGCAATCCAATCCCAAGGCAATCCCGAAACAGCCATTGAAAACCCTATGAGGGTTGCTATGAGTTGGATACCGACTCAACAGCACCTAACAACAACAACAAGATATTCACTTACCATTGTGTTTCAACAGCATTCAGTACAGTAACAGGTTTGTAGCTGAGGAGCAATGGCTATAGCATGTAGGTCAGGTGTGTGGGAAGCTCAGTCACCTGGGTTTGGTGTGTCCACTCTGTTTACACAATGACAAGATCACCTAAAACACATTTCTCATCATGTATGTCCATCCAGTGACATGTGGCTAAATTTTTTATGTTAATTCTTTATCAGCTGTGCAGTTTGCAAATGTTTTCTCCCATTCTGTAGGTTCTCTCTCAAACTGTTGATTGTTTCTTTTGCTGTACAGATTTTTAGCATGATGTAATCTTGTGTGTGTTTTTGCTTTCATTGCCCATGCTTTTGGGATCTCCTCCAAAAAATCATTTCCCAGACCAATAGCATGGATCTTGTCTCTGTTTTCTTCTAGTAGTTCTGCAAGTTTCAGGTTTTACGTTTAATTATTTAATCTGTTTGAGTTGATTTTTGTATGTAGTGTGAGAAGATGGGCTAATTGCATTCTTCTGTATGTGGACATCTAATCTCCAGTTCTGTTGATGACAATATCCTTATTGTGTTTTCTTAGAACCTTTGTGGAAAATCAGTTGATCATAAATACTTAAGATTTTTATGTCTGCACTTTGTATTCTGTTCTTTTGGCCTATAAATCTGTTTTTATGCCAGTACCATGCTCTACTGTATTGTTAGAGTTTAGCTCATTTGATAGTGTTGCTCTGCACTCTCTGAGGCCATGAGTTTGATCCCCAGCACTGCAATAATAGGAGATGGACATGGTGATGCACTCCCAAAGCAATTCTGACAATTAGCCGTTGAAAACCCTATGTGGGTCACTGAGTCAGATCCCACTCAAGGGCACCTAACAACAACATGCTATGTTGATTGCTATAGCTCTTAGGATATCTTGAAGTCAGGTAGTGTGATACTTCGAGCTTTGCTGGTTCTGCTCTGGACTGTTTTAGCTGTGGAAGTCTTTTGTGGTTCCTTGCCAGTTTTAAGATCTATTCTCTTTTTCTATGGAAAAAGCCATTAGAATTCTGATAGGAATTGCATTGACTCTTTTGATAGGATTGCTTTGGAAAATGTGGGCATTTTAGCAATATTAATTCTCCCAATACATAAACATGAGATATCTTTGCATTTATTTGTATCATCTTCAATTTATTTCATCAGTGTTTTATAGTTTTCAGTTTACAGATTTTTTACCTCCTTGGTTAAGTTTATTCCTAAGTATTTCATATATATATATATACAATAGCAAATATATATATTTGTACATGGGAAATTGCTATTGTACATGGGAAGACTTTCTTATTTTTTTTGGATAGTTTGTAATTGTAATTGTACACAGATACTACTGATTTTTCTATGCTGATGTTGTATACTGCACCTTTATTGAATTTATTAAAGTTTTTTTTTTTTTTTTGGCGATCATGTTTGCAACAGTCACAATTTAATTTCTTTTCCAATTTTTTCTGTTTCTTTCTCTTGACTAACTGCCCTGGCTAGGACTTGAACAGAAGTGATGAGAGCCAATATTTTAATAAGCACTTGGTTGTCATTCCTGCTTGACTGCTGGTCATATTCTGAGTAATTAGGGTCAGAACATAGCTTGTCTTTTAATGAATCAGTTGGAAACAGTTTACTAATTGGTTAAGCTGAACTTTTCTTTGCATTGTTATTATCAGAGGTCTGGCTTAATCTTTATTACTAGTAATTAAAATATTCTTAATGATTAATGAATGTAGATATGTACCTAATAATTATTTTAATAACATCTTGTTTGATAATGGGTGAGGTGCCTCAGCTTCTCCAACTGAGCACCTCAGCGCATAGTTTCAGGCAACACAAATTGAAGTGATTATGTATTACCATACAGTAATGCTTCTGATAAAATCAAGAGAACTAGCCTTTGCCTGATCATTAATACCCACATCCTTACATCATGCTTACATGGCTCTTAGCTATTATTGGACTTCTTTCTTTATTCTTTAAGAAAAACTATAGCTTAATTCACACCTTTCTTAATAATTTCAAACACTTCTTACCCTCCTGGAAATGAGAAGTTCTGCCTGGTAATTTCCCCTTCCGTAGCAGGCCTTCACTGTAGATTTCAGTCTCACATAGACATTATAGGGGCCTGACTTGGGGAGCTCTTTCCCTCTATAGGCTGCTGGAGAAAGCCCATGTGGATCTTATATTATACTAAAATTATGGAAAGCAGAAATTATAATGTCGGAGATACAGACTTTTGTAATATGGCAAATATTATAAAATGAAATATGTTCTTCATATAGGAGATCATTTTTCTGTCAGATAATGTAAAGGAGTCCCATTTGTGTGTGAATATCTAAGACTCATTGAAAGTATTTAGAAAATGCCTGTTTGACTTTATAGTGATATTGCATTTTGTCTTATTATTTGGATTTTTCTATTTGTCCTGCTCTCCAGACCCACCCTTCTGTTATAGGTGCTCATTTTAGTATATATGCTGAAAGCTCATTGATTGGGGAATACAAATTTGATATCCATGATCATGACCAAAATAGTTATAATTAGGTACTATAAACTATTTTCTATTTTTTCAGTACCAGGAATTGAACCCAAGGCTTCACAGACAGTAGACAACCATTACAACACTGAGCTAACATCTCCAACCCTATTTTCTAATTTTTAAGTCATTGAAAAGTTCAACAAATAATTCTTTAAACATTTGATGTGCACCCATGCTGTGAATGTTGTACTTCCACTAATGTTTTTGTTAACTTTTCTGTTATACATGTCCATGAATTTTTTCAGCTGAATGTTACATAGTGATATTTATGTAAAATAAGAGCAAGTATGAATTGATAATGCATGCTATTCTGATGGTACCTGTTTTAACATTACTCTGGCAGGATCTACTAATGTACTGGCACATTCTCTTTATGGAATTCCTCATGTGGTCACTGCAACTTTGCATATTATAATGGGTAAGAATTCTTCCAAAGAAATTTGTGCTGTGTAAGGAAATTTTTATTTATATAAAAAACCCCACTATTTTATTTGTGTCAGACTGATCTAAGGAATGACAAGTTCTTTGTTTCTCAAAGCAGAGACATGTTTGACTAAAAATCCAAAAGTCAGTTAGGCAAGGCTTCCACTATTTGGATTACCCGTCTTTTCAAAATACTGGTTTTGTAATGAACAGTAAATGAAGTTGCACTATAATTTTGACAGAAAAAAATGTAATGGTTTTCAAAACCACAATTTTATAACCAAATCAAGAAAATCTATGCATACTTTGAGTATATAATCTGTATTATTGTTTGATTGTATTAAGACTCTAGGACTAGTATTATGTTATTAAAAGAAGAAAATTACAAGAAAAATACTTAAAGCAGTGCATGTCTGTAGATCATAAATTATCCCAATTGATAGCATTTAAGTTCAGATAAATGCAATGCTATTAAATCTGAGTTTACTTTGCATTTCAGCTTCATTTCCTTAATCATGTTTTATATGAAATAGTAAGTTGCAAATTTTACTGCTTTGTAGTTTTTCGATTAGTACCTGAAAAAGTCACACATGGCAATTATGGTAGTTGCTTGTAAAGAGATGAAGAGAAAGCAAAGACATTTATTATATGGTAGAGTATCTTGAAATATTTTTCTAAAGGAAAATGCTTGTTTCTGTTTACTGTTTTGATATTTAGCCTTAGTGTACTCACTAAGGGACTAATATCAAATATAATATTCTAGGGCACATGCAGCCAGTTGACGTCTGCACTTTTAGCACCACTGGCAAGCTGCTTCGCTTTGGCTTCTCAGCCATGTTGGGCTTTGGTGGAAGAACTTTGGCTTTGGCAGAAAATTATCGATGGATGTCCCCTAACCAACGCAGAGATTTTGCTGTAATTAAGGCATTGGCAAAACTTAAGTAAATGTTTTTCTTAACCAAAAATTTGTATCCCAGAGTCAGTGACTATTAATAACAAATGTCATTATATTTTAGGCCAGAGGATTGTGAAATATCATTTTTATTATCTAACAACTCTCAAGATGAAAAAACAAGGTAAATAAAATCTCAAAATACTGTGGATATCTTTACCATTCTTTAAAGCATAAAGTGTTTTGGTGTTAACAATTTACCAGATCTTTGATGTTTAGTACTAGATGGACTGACACACTGTGTGACAATGGGCATAAACATCAATAAGATCATGTGATTGGCACAGAATCAGGAAGTGTTTCATTCTGCTGTACATAGGGTCACTGTGAGTTGGACTCAACTTGATGGCACCTAACAACAATGATTTTGTTATTTTCTTCCATACTAATGAAGAGTGTAGAATCATAGACTCCTAGAGGTTCTAGTCAGTGTGCAGTTTGACTTCTGTCTTCAGAAGCAACCATCCATCCATCCATTTAATCATTCAATGTCTGAGTGCCCACTACATGCCAGATACTTTAGATACAACAATGAGTGGAAAATCATGGCCCACATGAAAACTTTAGTCTAGTGTGGAATATAAATATTCATTAAAGCCACACTAAGGAAGGGCTTTAGTCTTTACAAAACTGAAAAACCTTGTTCTTTATAATACATTTCTGCCTTTAAATAAATAAAAATATCATAACATTAGTAGTAACAAAATTATTCATGTATTTTTACTTATTTAATATATGCAATGATAGGTCCTCTAGTTTTCTGATATTTAACAGATGATATTTTTTGTGTGTATATGATGATGTTTTTCTTTTGTTTTCTTTTAGGAGGGCACAGGGATCTCCCAAATCTGGTGAGTCCAAAGTATCTCTTTAAGGCCTGAGACAGGCTCTACAGATGATTTGCTGTTGTAAAGGAAAATAATCAGTCACTTCCATGTCCTTAGACTGTAGTGATCAATGGCAGATGATCCAGGGTCAGTTTCTGAATGTCAGCATCATGGCAATTCCTTGCCTGTGTTCTGTGGCACCCCGAGGCTTGGCGCCTAACACCAGGTTAGTAAGTGTTTTATTGAATCATTGATATTCTTTTTATAAACCAGATTTTTCTTCATAATACCCAATCTTGGCTAGCTAGAAACTTACTGAGATGTAGTTTCTCTTTGTGTAACATTAGCGGTTCTAACGGCTTTGTCATCACATTAGGTTGAGAACAACTGTTAAACTGGAAAAGTTGTCAGATAATCAATGACTTTTTAATATCCCTGAGGTTTTATTGATACAATTTTGTGAGTTTGTGTGTACTTTGCTTGCTTTACTTACTTATGTTTATTAGTTATTAAGAACATATTAAATTCTGGTATTTTGGATATCTTTGTTTTTCAATTTTAATGCAAGAACATGTATCATTAGCATGGAAAAGATAGCACATATGTGTATATACATATATATATACATACATATATATATTTAATATTTTTAAGAAACATTTCAAAATATTTTTTAATGTAAACTGTGGTGCATAGGAAACTATTGCCCAAATTTTCAATTAAATAATGACATTTTTATGTATCTCATGCACAGAGTAGACATCCCTTCCCTTGCTCATTCTGTTTAAGCAGCTCTCCATTATGAATCTAAAAATAATTTGCTTCCAGATCCAATCTTGGAGAGCTCAGAAGAAATGATCATGAATGTTGTGAAATATGGTCAACTCTAGATATTTCCTGGAAGTGGGATAAAAAAATAACTTATGTACTTTGGCAGTTTGTAACATTTTAATAAGTTTCAATTTCCATGCAAAATATTTAACTAGAATGATTAACAGCTAGAAAGGGGATTGATTTTAAATTTCTTCCTTGACAGTTGATATAAAGGTAATGAATAGGGAAATATCCAAAGTTAAAGAAAACAGTGAAAGTAATGAGTTTGATAATAAAAACCCACATGGAAAGCTCTTTGTTAATTATTTCTAGTGCTGAAACTTGGAAGAAGTATTTTGAAGTTTGTGTGACTTAGAAGTCGAGCCTGGTTGTTTCCTCTCCATATCCTTATACATTCTACATAGCTATCTGCTTCCCCAATGCACTTTGCTCCACTAAACACAAAGATGTGGTTGGTTGGCTGAGGAGCTGTGTTTGGCAGGGCTTGAGACGATGTTTATCTAACTCTGCTTACTCAAGGACCTTCTTAGGAGGTAGTCCTCTTTGGGGAGCAATTGATTCAGACCTCCTTCAAAGCCACTCCATTAATGTTCAGCTGGCCTGGATTTCACTGCTGACTCTTTAGGTTAAACCAGTATTGAGTTTTTCAGAGAAGGATGACTTGAGATTTGTTCAGTGGTTTATAGACAAAATGTGCCATTTTTTTTTTGCAAAAGCCTTTAAATTGAGCCTCAGTTGACCAGAGATTTTCAGAGATATAGCTTCTGAATGATTCAGAATAATAGAACAGTAGCTTTTCCTCCCACATAATAAAGGTTAATTTACTTCAAAATAACCCCAGTGCAAAACAAAAACAAAAATAAATATTCTAAGTATTCTAAGCTTAAAT
Source organism: Pedetes capensis (assembly GCA_007922755.1). Taxonomy (NCBI): domain Eukaryota; kingdom Metazoa; phylum Chordata; class Mammalia; order Rodentia; family Pedetidae; genus Pedetes; species Pedetes capensis. The sequence continues at coordinate 54,646 of VMDO01004149.1, forward strand.
ACATTAATATATAGCACACAGAGTGTGTTTTGATCCCATCACTGCAAAATCAAGAGCAGGACCTGGCAATCTACTCCCTAAAGAATCCCAAAAAACAATCAAGCAGCCATTGAAAACCCTATGAATAGAAGTGTTTTGTTCTGTTGTGTATAGGGTCACTATGAGACCGACCCAACTAGACAGTACCTAACAACAACAACAGAGTGTGTTTCAGTTACTAGTAAATATTGAAAAGCTGACATAGGTAATATACAACATAAAGCTGCACAATTAAGAAAAAAGGGCGTACTATAACACTTCCCTATACTGTTTATTTTCAATGGAGAAGAGGTAACATGATGGGTAGGTATACTGGACCCTGGCAATGAAAACCTCTCATGCTATTGATTATTTTGTTTCTCCCTGTGTGCCTTTGAGTAAACCACTTACACTTGCGGGGAGGAGGAGTTATTTTCTTCTACAGGAGTAAATGACTAACTAGGTGATCTCTAAGGTCCCTCCCAGCTCTAACCTGAGCCTCCATGATATTTGAAGTTCATTGTAATGTCCTTGTTGTTCTTAAGATAACTTCAACATTTGCAATGAAATAAAGCTTGAAGATATTTGCATCTATTTCTGCAAAATGCCTTTGAAAGCTAATACATTTGTAAGTGGTTGTTTTGGCACTAAATCACACCTCTGAATTTCCAGTCTCATATTGGATAGAACAGTTATGCAAGATTAAAACCCTCAGTCATTTAACTGAACAGGTGTGGCAGCAGTTGTTCACTCCATTCCATCCACCCAGGGCCCTTTGATTTATTTCATTTCCTATGGCACTTAGACCTTCTGCCCATAGATAAATATTTAAATCACAGTTTAGATTTTAGAAGATGTTGAGATATGTGTTATACCATTGTATGCGTTAACTATTTTATAGTACATCTTTTAAAAACATCGTTTCAAGTTTAGAATTTTTAAATAATTACAGTAGATTTTAAATTGTCTCTGTGTGAGTAGGATGCAAGATAGCTCATTTTTAAAAAGCCCTGAAATGAGTTTGCTAAGAAAGAAACCAATGGTTTAGTAAAACTAATTTGAAAGGCTGCATCATTTAGCCAACAACACAGCAAGATATAATTTGGGAATTTTAGGTAAATTTAATATGGTGATATAATTTATATATCTTACTCAATGTTGTTGTTGTTGTTAGGTGCCATAGAGTCGGTATCCGACTCATAGCGACCCTCATAGGGTTTTCAATGGCTGTTTTGGGATTGCCTTGGGAGTGGATTGCCAGGTCCTTCCCCCATTTTTGTGGTGCTGGGAATTGAACTCGGAACCTCAGAGACTGCAGCACAGCGCTCTTCCCACTAAGCTAAAGCTCTAGCAAACAGTATATTTGTTATATGAAATGATATGGAGTAATTCCTGATGTAATCTCTCAATAAACATCCTAATGTCAACTACAAATATCTAATTTCAGATTAAATAATGGAAGCATGGCTCTCATAATTGCACGGAACACTACTCGGCCAGAATTTATAAGACACCTGAAAAGATATGCCAGTGTAAAAAATCAGGTACTGTAAATTCTAATTTTTATTTATTTGCATAACTGTTAATCATGGAGAGAACGATATCTCAAGTGTTGGCATCAAGTCTTGCCTTGTAAGAAAGCTTTATTTTCTTCTGAATATATAAATCTTATTTTTTAATCTTTGTTTCATCCAAATTTTGAAAAGTATGTACCAATATTAATATAGATTTCCTTCTTTTGAGAAATGGGTTGTACAGTTTTTTTTTTTTTTGCACAAAAGCAAAACAGGAAATGTATTGTTATAGTGAAATGTGAAGGAAATTAAGAATATGATTACACATTCAGGCTGTTCTTTGGAATGAAAAGTAGTGAAATCTGAGATTTTAACCTTCCTGGAGGTACACTCTCTAAAGTTATGATGTTTAAGTTTCCCTGACATTTGTTTGAAGATCTATGCTCATTGATTACAATAGATATGCATTTTAAAATGTAGCTTTTTTATAGATATTATTCAAAACTATAATGTGTAGAGATATATACAAAAGGTGCCAAAAATGCATACACATTTTAAATATTAAAATTGTAATACTCAATGTATAGGGATAATGAAAATTGAATACAAGTCATGTTTGACTTCTACAATTACAGGAGGTGCTCAAAGTGATTCCCATTGTAATTCAACTTTGAAAAGTAAATCATAGATGTTGTTGTTAGTTGCCATTGAGTCCTGTCCGACTCATAGTGACCCTCATAGGGTTTTCAGTGCCTGATTATTTCCGGATTGCCTCAGGAGTGGATTGCCACATCCTTCTCCCATAATACATAGATAGCATCTCTCAAAATGTATATGCATTTTTTTGGCACTTAAATGATCAGCTTTAAAACAGTAACGATTACAAGCTACATTATTTTGGCAGATTCTTTGACCCAGCTATTAGTCTTAAAGTACCCAGGTGTGGTTGTAAAACCCTGTAGTCTCATACATTTCTAAAGGAAGGCAGGGTGCTTGGATGTAGTTGGGAAAGAAGAAATAAGACAGGTGGGCGGTAAATCCAGCCAATGACCAGAGTTGAATCTTGCTTACATGCCTAAGCCATTGCATGGCTCTTATTTTCGCTTCATATTTTCAAACTTCTTAGGCAGCCCTCAGGAAGTTTGAATACCTGATCAACATTTGAGTGACCAACTGGACTGTTTAGGAAATCAAATCATAGAAATTAGTCCCACTTTCCATAAATATAAACCTCTAAGAAGACAAAATGTTGTTGTTAGGTGCCATCGAGTTGGTATCTGACTCATAGTGACCCTGCGTACAACAGGCGAAACACTACTGTCAGTGCTTCTCTGCTGTTCTTAGGGTTTAAAATGGCGGATTGATTTTTGGGAGTGGGTTGCTGGGTCTGTCTCCCAAGCCTACAGCACCTGGTGTTCCCAGGCGGTCTCCCATCTAAGTACTAAGCAGGCCCAACCCTGCTTAGCTTCCAAGATCTGACAGGATCGAATGCCACAGGGCTATAGCAGCAGGCAAGTAGACAAAATAACCACACAGAAATAATACAGTTTGTGAGTCTAATAACTGTGTTTATGTTTAGGGAGGCATACATAGATATTTTTTTCAAAGGAATGTATACCTTTTAAGATTTCCTTGAATTTTTAAATGTGAAAGCCAACTTTTTTTTCTTAAAGAGCAGTACATTTGTTGTTTTCAAGTCAGAAAACAGGAATAAGAAAAAAACATAAAAAGCGCTCAAAATTCTGTGTATTTAGAGGTAATTAGTATCATTACCTTGGTATGGATTTTTTCCAATCCTTTTCTCTTAAGTGTATGAGAATTAATATTAACCTATTAATGTATCCCTGAGCAACTGTTTTTGTTTGAGGCACCTATTGCACACATTGTTACAAATGTCTTTTGGAATTCTCTAAGGATCAAATTTATTTCTTCATTTTGTTTGCAGTAGTTGGGGGTTGAACACAGGCCTCACACATCTAAGTGGTCTACCACTGGATTGCTCCCAAAGCCTATTTATTTATTTACTTTTAAATTTTATTTACTTTCTGAGACAAGATCTTGCTGAATTACACAGGCTGCCTCTGGCCAATCTCCAATATGAGATCTTCCAGATTTCACCTCCCAAGTTGCTGAGATTATAGCTCTACACCATTGCGCATGGCTCATAAGGGGTAAATTTCTAACAAAATTTTATAGACCTTTTTCCCCAATGAAAATACCATATAATGTTGAGTCTGCACCCTTTCAACAGTTTTAGAGGGCTATAAAACCAGGTGCAGATTAGAATCCTGCAGATGGAGTCATGGTCAAGGACAGATTGAAAGTCACCATTTGTGAGATGACTCCTGTTGTCTTCCCCATTTCTATAAAATAGAGGGCAAAATTACCTTCATAATCTTTTCAACTCTACCCTATTTCTGGCCCCCTCTGGTCCTGCATTTTTCATTTATTTTGACCATTTTTAGTAACTTATTTAAACCCTTAAATGTTAATGCTTCCCTAGGGATTTATTTGTAGCCCTCTTGTCTTCTCAGAATACTCTCTTCTAGGTGACCTCTTTGCCCCTGTTTTGAACTACTAGCTCTCTAAGCATCACACTTTCCCAAGGGTCCTACCTATCTTCTCATCTGTAGGATCATTGTGCCTTTCTGTGTGCTGCAAAGGTTATAAAACCCTCATGAATCCTGAGTCCGACATGTCTATAGCTGACCTGTTCTCCTCCCCTCGAGCTGCTTCTTCCACATTCCCTAAGTCAGTCAGCACAGGGTGGCAGCACTTTCTACCCAGGTTGGGCTCCTCTCCCTCTCCTTCCTCGCAGCCAGCTGCCCAACTAGTTATCTTGGTTCTCACCTTGAAATTTCTCTTACCTGAATTCAGATCTTACTTCCTTCTGGTATATAAGGCCCTTCTCTTTCAGTTTCTTGGGTCTTGTCTTTCATACTAACTTCTGGAGGGATTTTTCCAAAAAACATCTTATTTCTCTTGGGAATAATTCTTCATTATCTCCTTGGCACCAGGATCATATCTAATTTTCTCAGTATGGAATACATGGCCATTTGTATTCTGGATTTTCCACCTAATCCCCAAGTTTTGGTCATTGTATTAGTTTTCTAGGGCTGCCAGAACGAATGCCACAGAATAGATGGCTTTAACAACATAAATTTACCCCCCTGCCCTACAGTTCTTGGGGCTAGAAGTTGAAGAAAGTGTCAGCAAGTTTAGTTTCTCCCCAGGTCTCTGCCTTTGGCTTGCAGATGGCTACCTTCCTGCTGCGTCTTCATGGGGCTTTTCCTCTGGGCAAGTACAGCCTTGCTGTCTTTCCATATACCCAAATTTCTTCTCTTCAGAAGGACACCAATCACACTGGATTAGGCTCTACCATATAGATCTCAGTTTAATTTAATTGTCTTTCTGAAGGCCTTATCTCCAAATGCATTTACATTCTGAAACATTGGGGTTTGGATTTTAACATAGGAATTCTTGGTTTGGAGAGACCCAATTCTGCCCGTAACTATCATGATGAAGTTTCTGTAGTTGCTTGACCACAACATACCTCAGTGCTTTTGTAAATGTTTCCTCTTTCAAGAGCCTTCTTCATGTTCTGAGCTAAGTCTTCTCTGTTAAGAGTCAGCTCAAATGGGAAGTTTTCCCAACATCCCAAGACTGTTTGGCTCTGCTCGCTTCTCTAATGAACTCCAGCACTGTACCATCATGGCACTTCTTTGTATCCTGATTTTAACTATTTACTTCTCTTCCTTCTCCCTCGGAAAGACACCCTCCAAATTACACATGATACTAAGCTGTTGACTTTAAGTCTAATTTAACACTGTGGCTATCTTAACTATTTCAGAGAACACACAGTATATTTTTCTTACATTTCCTTTGGGTAGGCAAATAAGACTTGCAAATTTGTTACCTTGAAACATTATCCAGCGATCAGTAAGCAAACAAAATTATCTTGCAACTTATAACCCCTTCTTAAAGTGGGGAGGAAGCAGGCAAACACTTGTGAAACTCATATTGAATTGTTTTTCTCTTTTAAGATATAGTTCCCATTTTACCTTCATAGGTATAGACCTCGCCTCTTCCAAATTCCAAGGGTGAAAATTACACTAGTTTCACATCAGCTAAACTAATAATTAAGTTAATGGATTATATAAACCTTCTGTATCAGTATTAAAGATTCAGTCTTTAACTGGAAAATAATATTTTGTGCCATTTGTCATAGGTATAAACTATTTGTCATACAACAAGATCTGTCATACCATATGTCTAATGTGTAACTTAGCCAGAAAAGTTTCAGAATGGGGTTCCTTCTTTAAAAAACCTTAGGAATCTCTGGTCATACTTTCAAAACTATAAAAATGTCAGCATGCTTGGTGATACTTGTGAGAGAGGGCACAAGTGAACTTTCTTGATTTGAATTAGGACTCAAAGCAAGTATCATGATTATTTGCATTTATTTTATTTAGTTCAATTTTCCATTTGTTGAGACTTACACTGTTAAAGAAGTAAAAGTTCGACCAAGGAATAATGCCAATGAATACAATCCAGAGGACGATGGACCTCATGAAAGTGCTTCAGAAAATAGCTTCCCTTGGAATGTAGATGGCGATTTAATGGAAGCTGCATCAGAGGTCCACATTCGGTAAGCCCAATTATTTCAATGCTTTCTGTGTGGATCAGTAGACATAACACTAATAATATAATGAAAGTCCTCCCCTTTAATTGCCAAGGCAGACAGTGGGTTAAAACAAAACAAAAAATACAAAAAGTAAATCAGTGAAGCATAAAAAGACATGTACAACTTTCATTTAGAAGGATAACATTATACTTATAGCCCAAGACAATGCTTTGTTTCTATATAAGGCTTGGTGAATAAGTCTCTACATTGCCATTTCAAATTATCATTGTGTGTGTCTACAATTTCCATTTTGTATTTTAAAACATTTGTCAGGATCTTAAGCCTTTGTGCAGCCATCTGGGAAGTAGATTGTTAGTCTTTTCAGTTTCTTCTCATCTGGTTCTAATACCATATACTTTGTCTCCAGCAGTTTGCTTTTAAGTCTTTAGAAAGCATTCAGCATACTTTACATAGGAACAATTTTACATAACATTTAAGTAACAGCAATTGGTATAAACAGGCTTAGGAAACTACAAATCATTCTTGGAAAGAATTATGACTTATTGAGTAGAAGTGTGTGGGGCCACACATTTGATAGGTATGTCCTATAGGAATAACCACCCCTTCTACAGAGGCAATGGAAAGTATTAAGCAAGGAAGATGGTTAAGAAGGCTTGAATAATTAGTGGTGCTGATTCCCCAGGCCAGTCAGTTTGTAGCTCTGCTATGAATGTCTTGTCTGTAATCAATTGTGGCATTACATGCCACATGTGTGCAAAAAATAACATGTTATTTTTTACAGATTGCACCCAAGACTTATCAATCTTTATGGAGGGAGCCTGGAAGAAATGAATGATTCCAAAGTAACATGTAACTGTTTATAAAAGAAATTTGCAAACTAGAATTTTAATATGAAGGAATTTGGTCATACTTTTAATAGAAAAATCTATTTTTAAGAGAAATTAAAATTGCTATTTCCTAGTAGTTTCTAGGGCTTTGAAAATCAAGATTAAAAATATATAATGATGCTTAAGTTAAAAAATACAGAAGTTGATTTTTTTGATGTATCAACCAGGGTAATTCCAAAGTGAAATCATGTGGGTCTTTTATTTTTCAGGATTTGAGGGATTCAAGTCTGATGTTAAATTTCTTCTAGCTTGGTACAGAATACAGAGATCTCACTGATTTTACTGATGCAGTAACCAGTCCAGAGGATTTAAATTTCAAAATTGAACATCTAGTGATATAATCAGAACCATATTTTTCAAAATCATTCCAATATTTTGACTATATAACACTATTAGTTTTTTCTTTTTTGTGAAGTGGTGAGGTTTTTTAAACTTTTCATACACAAAGTTTAATTGGGGCAAAACTTAGCCTCTAGGTAGTTGTGTTCTTCTTGTACCTAAGAGGCATGGTAGAAAAATCATTGCAACTTGGTTTTCATGTAAAAACCAATTGTTCAGAGACTATCCTTGAAAACCCAGTTTGAGATTTGTGCTGGATTTTTTCATGAATGTGCCTAGACATTTTCCTCAAAGCAGTATTTGGCTTTTTATAACAAGGAAAACATAAAATGTATCCTGTACACAAGTTTCATTGCTCAAATGCCTTCACAAATCTCAGTACATTCCTCACAGGCTTGAGAACAGATAACTTTCATGAATTTAGGTAATCTGAGGAAGGGGACAGCTGGCAGCCAAGACTTCTATAATAGTCAAAGCTGCCTTCCTATATATCGATTTGATCATTTCCCATAATACATGTTCAAAATTTGGCCAGCTTTCTTACATAAGATTCAGATGAAACTATTAATATCTAGATCACATGAAATATTACATTTTCATTTGCAACTACAATCATTTTTATATTGATTTAAAATCCAAAAAGGTATTCTGTTTTAAAATAGAACCCTATCAGACTGGGTGTGATGGCACACACCACCCACCTGTAATCCCAGTGGTAGAGCATTTAAGTTGTACCCAGCCTTGCACATACTTTTTAACAAATTATTTTTAATCAAACATAATGGAAATAGAAAATATTCATAAATATGAAATTTTTCCATGAAGAATGCTTTTATACCTGTTTAAAACACATTTAATACTTGAGAAAAGCCAAAAAAAATCCCAGCAAATGTTTGTGTCCAGTTAATATTTTACACAGTACCCAATATGCATGAAATATTGGCTCTCTAATCATTTTTTGCACAGCTTTTTAAAATTACTAGTGAGGTACAGTTCTTAAGTATGAGCTAAAGTGCAACATTTACAGTCTGGTTTATAAATTAAAATTCTTAAGACTTAGTTTTTAAAAACTATTTTCAATTTTATTACTGGATACTCTTGATAAAGATGTATTATAAGAGACTGGTAGATTGATATCTAGAACACCACCTCCATTCTTTAACAAAAGTAAGTACATGTATACACACACACACACACACACACACACACAGAAGTCATCCCCTTAAGCTCAAACCAGTGTATAAATTCAGTATAAAGTTTGCTTAACAGGCCTATAGTATGCAGCATACTAAAATGGTTGTTGGAGCAAAGTCCATAGGAAGTCTGTTACAAAAAAGTCTTTAAGACAAAGTTTGCTTTAAAATGATATTGGTTCTCTTTCATTACAAAATTTGGGAATACCTACTTGAAAAATTCTAAATGGTATAAAACATCTGAAAAAAGTCTCAAAGATTGTATTTGAAATGTACCATTCAGTGGGATTTACTTTTAAAAGGTGAGCACATATAGAAATCTTTTAGAAGAAACATATTTCAAGACCAGTATGATTTCATTGAGGGTTTAGTGTTTTTCCACCCATTTAACAGGAAAGACCATCTTTGGACATATTAAATATTACTTTTGCAGTTTTTTTTCAGAGTAATCACCTCTTCCCTTGCATTAATACATAATGTGTCATAAGTAAAAGTACATGGAAAAAGTATGAAATAAATTCATGTTTTCTTGTAAACAATGTTTTTGTCTAACCTGAGTCTGTTTTCAGTTCTTTCAATTTGAAAGCAGTCTTTAATCATCATTATTGCATTTACTGTTGACATAACTCCAACTGTCTCTCCTGTTTTCTTCTTGTAGGATAGATTTGTATTGTCTTTTAAAGAAGCCAGCCTGAAAATAGAATTACATGACTAGTACGTAGTTATGAACTTACAGTACTAAAAGTATCTAAGAAGTCCACAACAGCTTAAAAACTATGTCTCCTCTAACATCAACTGTGTGGGCTTTTAACATTGAGATCAGTAAAAATTACTTTGGGACATTGGGTTAAAGAAGCATTTTTATTAATACAGGATTTTTCCATGATACATAACTCACCCTAAAATGCAATGTTTTCCAAATTCTTTGTTTTTCAAAATTAGTGTTACTTTGGATATTTACTGAACTTACTTTTCCAGATAGACTTTGGTACTGAAGTTATGTTTTGCTCAGCAAAAGTTAACATTAAATATTTGGAGTCACACATTGGCTTTGAGAAAATAATGGCATTTTGAGTTTAAAAGCTTACCTTCCACATAACGCATGAAATCAATAAAAGTACAGTAAGTCCAAGTAGCAAGCTACTTGAAACAATCACTATAGTGAAATGACGGTTGGGTTTTTGATGATGATGTCCTTCCAGTAGAACCTGTGTGAATTAAAATAAACACCAGCTTAGAAACCCCTCCCTGGCCTCCTCTACCTACCCACTCCATTCTCCTGCTGGTTCAAAGCCATAGGAAACATTGGTAATTTTTCAGTAGGAGGGGCTTGATGCATGGCTCTTCTTCCAATTCATCATGTTCTCATTGCTACCACATTCATCTCCCTAAAGGGTTATCTTTTTCATTCCCTCACTCCAGCTATGGAAAGTGCAACCTCTCAGGGCCCTGCTCACGTGTTAATTTCCTGACTCTGGTGCACAAGAGTAATTAGAAATATGATCATAATGTTTTCCCATCAACTGTAGCATATCAATTAAAAGGTTAATCTCACATGTACAATATTCTCATCCTTGTTTAGTTCGATAACTTTTGGATGTGGCTCTGGAAAAGCTGTTGCTCTTATTTCAAACTTGAGTGCTGAGGTCTCATCCTGTTTAAAAAAAGAAATATCACTGTTGCCAGATTCTTAATTTCATGAAGATGTGTTGTTACAATTTATCATCATTTTTACTATACAAATGTTTTTATGGGTTGCCTTCTGCAATTCACTTCATTTGTAATTAACTGCAATGCTTCCTTGGGTTCCAAAGGTATGAACTTAGTATAAATTTATGACATTTCACTGAAACTCTTTTAGTAAGTACGATTGTGTTGGAGATAACTTGATTTAAATATTAGACTGTTTTAAGTTACTGATGAAATTTTTTAGGCATATTAAATTTTTATCCCTAAATAAGGCATTCATTACCTTATAAATACATATTATATACTTAATACAAAAGCAAAAAATTGTGATAAAATTCAAATATAAAATCTGGACAAACTCAGCTTTACTATCTAAAGCAGGGACTCTATAAGAAAATCCATGGAACCTGGGGAATCTGAGGACAGGCTTCACCAATTGTAGGGGTGTTTTAGTGGTCATTTCATGTGGGGGATGAGAATACATTCTCTAGTTAAAGTCTTAGATCTGTGACCCTCAAAAGTTAAAACTAGTATATAAAGGTTATTTGACATTTTAGAACTGGCAATACAAGTTTCATCTACAGCTAAAGCAGTAGTTTTCAATGGGAGGATTTACTCCCTAGGGGACAATTCTGGCAGTGTTCCTACCAACATCTACTGTGCAGGGGCTGAGGATGCTGCTAAATGCCCTAAAATGCATATGACAACCCTTGGCCACAAAGAATTATCTGGTCCAGAACCCCAGCAGCACCCACTGTGGAGAACCCTGGAAAGTATGAGGTGGCAAAAGGATAAATTACTTGGTGGTCCTAGGGCTTTCCAGCACGACTGAAAGTAAAATGGCCACACCTTCCTTGGGCCCACTCTGATACTTTCAAAAATCCCACTCAGAACCCAACGAACAAAATTCGTTTCATTTAATGAGGAACATCTCTGACACAGACATTATCCATATTGAACAGATGAGAAAACCTAAAAAACTTCAGATAGAACTAGTTTCAAAGTGTTCTTCATAAAAACACATGCTCCTTTATAGGAAGAAGTCCAAGATATATTTTTGAATCCAATATTTCAAAATTCATTAAAAAAGTATTGTTGGATTTGTTTCATTTAATGAAAGTGTTAACTACTTAGCTTTATTTTTAAAATATTCAATTTTCAAGAATATTTTAAAACTGTGATATAGAAAGAATTTTAAGGTTAAATAAAATGTTAAGGCAGTTGATTGATTTAATTAAGGTTCACAGAGAATAACATGCTTTCCACACTAACCCTTTTATTCTACAGTTTTACAGCTGAAGTGATGAATTTTATTTCTATCTTCATAATTTGCTGAATGCCTCATGCCATCCTGTCTATATAAGATTCTGTTGAACTCACCCACATCACCAAGTTATCAATATAGCAGTACTTTAGACTTACCATTTCCAGAATGGATGGCCGACCTTCTAATTGAATGTGGACACTGGCTTCTTTCCCACTTTCCATTTTCCCAAAATTGCATAAGAAATTTAGACAATATGGATCAGCTTTCATGCAGTACTTGAAAAGAATATAACAATTCTATGTTAAAAATGTCATTCAAAATATTTTATATTTTATATAAAATTAAAAACCTGTGTAGTGACATTTAGAAAACTATGTGAACACGGAATTAAACATTCACTTGCTATAGTATTTAAAAGTTTATATTGCTTCAGGGGCTGGGGATGGACCTCAGTGGTGGAGCACTTATCTAGCATGCACAAGGGCCTGGGTTCAATCCTTAGCACCACACACAAAAGTTATATTGCTTTAAATAAAATGCAAATGTTTGGTTTGTAAATTAGAAAAGAAACAATATTCAACTGGAGCATGTTTTCTCATCCTTATTAATAACTTAATCTTCTGGGATATAATGAAAAGATGCCTAATCAGTCTTGATAAGTTACATGTTCTATATTTGTCGTACAATCTGGATCATTTGAAGGTAATGATTGATTCCCTACTTTCTTTCACAAACTAAGATGAAAACAATGAAAATTAATCTCATGCCACAAAGGCTTCCAGGTGACCTGAGGGATTTTGAACAATTCCGGCTGGCAAGTAAGGGACATTTGTTAGGTAAAGAAGCTGTAAAATATATCTTTAACCCTGGCTCAACCTCACCCCTCCAATCATGCTTATTCCTCACATGTAGGAATATTAAACTTAGGTTCTCTTACCACTTACCTCACAGCTCAAACCCCTTGACTTTGGGTTAAGAGTTTCCCTTCTCGGTTAAGAAGAAAAAAGTATAACCTGAAGACTTTACACTTACCAAGAGCCTTTTATCAGTCTTTGACAAGAATGTGAATATGCTTCTGAAAGTCTCCACTGCACCCTTTTGTTGTTCTGATGCACAAAGTCGTTGATAATTTTTAAAATGGCATTGTCCAGTAGTTGTCTAGAAAGACACAAAGAAGAAATCTTTCAAATTTGGACAGAACAAAATAGCTTGTTTAAAAAAGCTCCAATGGATTATCTTTTCGAAAATATATCAAGTACCTCTGAACTTGTGGAAACTTTTTGTGTGTGTGTGGTACTGGGGGTTGAACCCAGGGCCTAGTGCTTGCATTCTCTGCAAGTGCTGGACCACTGAGCTGCACCCCCAGCCCTTTTTTTTTTTTTTTTTTTTACTTTTTGAGACGGGGTCTCGCTAAGTTATGCAGACTGCCTCTGGTCTCAAACTTGCGATCCTCCTGCCTCTGCCTCCCAAGCTGCTGGGATACAGATGTGCACCACCATGCCCGGCTGGAAACTTTTTTAACAGAATTACTTGTTGTTGTTGTCATTAGGTGCTGTCTAGTCAGTGTCATAGCGACCCTACAAACAACAGGCAAAACACTATTGTCTGTGCTTCTCTGCTGTTCACAGAGTTTTCAATGGTGGATTGATTTTTGGGAGTGGGTTGCCAGGTCCTTCTCCCAAGCCTACAGTATCTGGTGTTCCCAGGCAGTCTGCCATCCAAGTACTAACCATACTCGACCCTGCTTAGCTTCCGTGATCTGCCGGGATTGCACTCCACAGTGCTATGGCTGCCGGCTAGCAGAATTATTTGGGAGAGATTAAATCTCTATGGTAAAACCACAAAGCCCCAGCAAAATTATTGAAGGTTGGATATAGGTCCCAAGCCAAGAAAATAGTATAAACTTTATAGAAATTGAGAAAAATGACACTTGAACATTAAACATTTCTTTGGCTTTAAACATAAAAAAAGATTGTTATAACAGCATGTCCTGTCTAAATCTGGAATTCAAATCTAAAAAAAATCATATCTCAAACATACTTAAGTAGGTTTGTTAGTTGCTTTTCCTTGATACTGGGAGGTAAAAAGAATTCTGATGGACCAATACAAGAAAAATGGTACATAAGTACTGATTTAAATATTGCTTCCTTTAGAAAATGCTGGATTCCTGATCTTTCAACAGTGGCTTCAAGCTTTATGGAACATTTTACTAATTACATTACCTTCAAAAGTTCATGTTCCAAAACGTATCCTAAAATAATTACTTAATACAAATAATAGAACAAAGTTTTATTATCGTGTAAGTCAAATGCAGGGGTCCTACAGTAATTCTACAGTTCTAAAGCAATATACATAAAATCAAAGTACATTCATTGCATAGTGAAATCAAATTTGGGTGGTACTGAAATGAGTAGAAATATCCATCTTAGCAATATTACTTAGAATATAAGGATTGGCTTGCTTTTGTTTTGCTATTTAAGACACACCTAATAAAATTTTGGTAGGAGGAATGTATTTTTACCTGTACGTCCAAAATGTTGAATAGCTCATTGGTTTGAGGGACAAAAGAATTTGGTACCATTATTTCCACACTAACATTTGGAGCCATGCTAATGCCAGTGTTGATAACCTGATAAGGAAAAAAATTGAACAGTTTTAAAATCTTTTTCATAAATATTAGTACAGAAGTCAGTGAGCTTTTAGGTGACCATGCAATATTTATAGTGATTGGCAGCTACTTGGCAAAGGATGACAGGCTACCCATATTCAGAATTAAGAGTTTTATAATTCAAATTCTAGTCATTATCCCTAACCTTCTCTTGATAGTACATTTTTTTTTGGCAGTCAAAAAGTCCAGGCTGATGATTTATTGCAGAAAAAATGTTAAGAAGCATTATCCTAGCTAAGGAAAATGCTAACAGGTGTTCCCAAGTTGAAGTGACAAGAATTGAATTCTTGGTGTTCTATTTCTAGATACTATGATGTTTTTACAAAATCATTCCACGTTGAGAGGATAATCAGCAGTAAGTAAATAAAAATATATTTTCATTTGTTGCTGTTGTTACATGCCGTTGAGTCATGTCGACTCATAGTGACCCCTATAGGGTCACTGGCTGATTGTTTCAGGATTGCCTTGGGAGTGGATTGCCACATCCTTCTCCCATTTTTGTGGTACTGGGAATCAAACTTGGGACCTCAGAGACTGAAGAGTGGTGCTTTACCAACTGAGCTAAATCCCAGCCCTATATTTTCATTTAGGGTAATTATAATGCTAACGCATTCAGAAAATCTGAAAAGAGTGTATGTTACTGGGTTCTCAAGAAAATACAACAGGTTCTTAATTTTTTTGAAAAAACATGAAAAGGAAGACATTTCATTATTGATAAATTTCAGAATGACAGATTTCTAAGAAGGGTGACTGGGCCACAATATTGGCTACAGAGAGCTTAGTTATAAAACCAATACAATAAGTCAGGGAAAAGATTTGCTACCATATCCAAATGAAAAAGGATGATTACAGACTTGCAATAAGTTTCCAAATACATATGACACAGATGAAGAGTATGAATGTCTCTACATTTGAGACTGAGGGAAATTGCTAGACCATAGCACAGCACAGTTACTGGAAGAAACATCAGCAATGAGACTCAGGAGTGTCCAGAACTATAGATAATTTACTGGCTACACGAAGACTTTATCAGCCTAAATTAAAATTATGCTTCATCTCTGCTCACTTAACATTTAGCCCTTCAAAAGGACATCTACATACTTGGACTCTCCAGGCCTTCAAACTCCAAGTTTCTCCAGTCTAACTCATTTCATTGTACATTAATTAGAAAATATTTAACTGTTGATTATAAATTAATAAGTAGACCTTCAAGAGTCTAACTTGCCTACAGCCATACTACCCTAGCATCTAATCTCATCTGATCTCAGAAGCTAAGCAGGGTAGAGGCTAGTTAGTCCTTGGATGGGAGACCACCTGGGAATACTGGGTCCTCCAGTATGGGAAGAAGCATCCAGTAGCCCATTCCCAAAACAAACAGTCATCAAAAACCGTATGAATAGCAGAGAAGTGCTGATGATGGTGCCAGGCAGTGTTTCATCTGTTGTATATAGGGTAACTATGAGTCTGACCCAATTCAATGGCACCTATCAATAACAGAGTCCAAATTGGTTTCTGTTTTAGTTTTTCAAATTACAACCTCCCACTGAGTTCTGATGAGGATTTCTTGATGCCTCAAAGTGGAGAACTACATTTTTTCAACATCAGTGAATGCTAGTGTTATTAAAACTTGAGTACACATAGAATCAATAGGATTTCAAGGACATTCTTTTCCACAGACTTGGGGCAGGGCCTAGGAATTTACATTTTGAAAATGTCCAACAAATGATTCTAATATACACTATGAAAAACATTACCTTACAAAATACCAAGACTCACATTCAATAGACTGTTACGTGACAGGGACAAGAGAAATGGGAGAAAAGAAGCAGCAGCTTAGGGCGCTGGCAGCCCCTGAAGCCAGCTGTAGTCTCTGAGGCTCAGGGACAATGTAGGGATGGGATGTCCCCTGGAGCAATACGTCAGTAGTAAACTTTCCAGTTATTACAGATATGAACACAATAGACTTTTCTTACATGGAAAGTCAAGTTCATTTTCTCCACCATGCATGTTTCTGGCTCATTTTCCTCATTTGATCCATACACAAATGAAGTTGGGTTCACAAAGCTGATGGAAACAAAATCAAATTTAATTAACTGTTTTGTTTGAAAATGTATTATAATGTCTTTCTCTATAGGTAGATTACAGCATATTTTAGGAGATTCCATGGAAGAATTTTGTTGAAAAAGTAATGAAGTTAGAAGGCAATGTGTTCTGACCTGAGTGAGGACATCTGTTCTCACCAGTGTCTTTTATCTCACCTCCCCCAAGCCTTCATAGTTCATCCTGCTGACCATTCTTTCTCTTTTGGCTCCTAAATGCTTTAGGCAAATTTGGCAGCTATGAGATAAATCTTTAGCTTTTCCCTAGGGACTGATACCTCAGCCTTCTCTGATTTTGAGTTATTTCCATTCCCAGCTCTTGCTGGCTATTAGTAATAAACCCCATTCTTGCTGTGGGGAACAAGTAAAAAACTGATAGGTACGGTAAAGTTTTTGTAAGAATATAAAGTAGTCACTTGTTTTTACTTGTGATTACACATTTGTATGGTCAGTGATGAACATTGAGAAATTCTTTTCTAGGGAAATCTTAACTCCACAAGTTGTCATATTTGGCTGCCAATATTCAGTAATACCAAATTAGAAATTTTATACAGTTTAATATTTGTAAAACATTCCTTGCCCAAAATAATGAGATGGGAATAATGGAAAGGTAGGAGAGAACTCATCATAAGAAAATCAAGGAAGGGAGGGGAGATAAATATTCAAACCAGGAAAAATGCAGTAGCGTTTTGTTTTTCTTTTTGCAGTACTGGGAGACTAAACCCAGGGCTTTACACATACTTTGCAGGTACTCTACCACTGAGTTGCACCTCCAACCCCCTTTTAAATTTTTTATCTAGAGACAGGGTCTGGCTAACTTGCACAGGCTTCCTCTGGCCTCAAACTTGGCAATTCACCTGCCTCTGCCTCCCGAGTCACTGGGATTATAGGTGTGAGTCAGTGCACCATACAATAGCCTTTTATTTGCTTATCCACTGACTCTTGAGCTCTTGCTCTCCTGCAAATGGCCTCCCTTTTCACATTTTATCTCACAAACTTGACATTCCATTGCCAGTTTTGGACCCTGACATTTTATATTTATATAATTGTACACCATCTTTATGGTGGCTAAAATGATAGAGGATTATTTAGGGTTACAGCAATAAGAGAAGCTCATTTGTCCATTCTGTTCTGTATGTCCTATCTTGTAGTGCTTTAAAAATGGAGCTTTAAACAAAGACTAATGTCCTGCATAATTGCCAGTGAAATCATTATAGATTTTCTTAGTGCCCCTTTCATTCTTTCACCACACATCTTGAATCAGAGGAGGATCTACTAAACAATTACTAAAATTGTGAAAAAGCAACAAATGCTGGCATGGGGCTGTGATTACAACACTCTGTAATCTCGTAGGTTTCAAGAGTAGACAAAGGACACTGTACAGGCAGGTTTCCCACGTCTCAATCCATTTGCCACATAGGTAGATGTGGGTGCTTTTGGAAAGCTCACACTTCTTTGAACTTCAACCTTGCCATGGCCACTCGATATGATTATGCAAGCCACACACTGTGTAATTCCAGATGCCCTTGCATAGCACAATGTACAACTAAAAGGCTGGCTGTACCCCTCTAGAAGCTTACTGAGGCTCTTCCAGTATGAAATCTCCACCAGCTGGGTATGAGATTTATGTAGTATCTGTGATGATTATGTTGTTGTTAGGTGCCGTCGAGTCGGTATCCGACTCATAGCGACCCTCATAGGGTTTTCAATGGCTGACTGTTTCGGGATTGCCTTGGGAGTGGATTGCCAGGCCCTTCTCCCATCTTTGTGGTGCTGGGAATTGAACTCAGGGCCTCAGAGACTGCAGCGCAGCGCTCTACCAACTGAGCTTAATCCCAACCTGTGATGATTATAGAGTACATTAAAATAAACAGTTGAACAAGGAACTGCAACACTGAGGTAACCGTTAAGAGACAGTATCCTTTTCATCTTTTTAATTATTAGGTATGATTTTGTCATTAATGTAAGCAATGGAACTGAAGATTGGCTCTAAACTTTACAGAAGCCTCTGTTTAACTTACCCATGAATAGCCAGCATAACTTCGTACCTAAGAGGTATTGCTAATGTCACTTTGTTATCCTCCAGATTGTCCATTTCTCTTTCATTTTCACTACAGAAACAAACAGTAAACAGCCTGTTCAAATCTAGCAAGCACAAAAATCATTTGCAGAGTGAGTTAGTTACATACTATGTATACCTAATAGACTCAGAGGTCCCTTTAATTCTTTTTAAGGAGTAGGAATAAAAGCAAGTGTGGTAGGAAAAATTTTGGGAAGGTTGTCTCATTATTTAAGCTGTTATCATGTGCTTCTAATGTTAGAAGGATTTTTGTTTGTGTTTTAAAAAAGATTATGTAAGAGAAGTGTTTTTCTACAATTAATGCAACACAATTTCATGGTTCCCCTCAAGCCTCCCTCAAAATATGGGGATGCATTTCTTCTAATACAATTATTTTTTTCCACAATGAATTATACCAGGAGGCATGCACTGTGATGTTGAGGTCCTCTTCTGCTCTGCTGAGTGAGCTTACATCCAGGAGAAAGCTAATATCTATCTATAAAACAAAGAGGAAAGGCCCATTTAAAAAATAATCTAAACTACATATTTTTGTAATCTGAATGTTAGTTTTTCTTAATAGCTTAATAAGTTACCCCTTACATGGCAGTAAGACACAAGGAAGCTATTGAGTTTGTGGCAATTTTAAAGAACAAGCATTTCCATAAGTAACGTTTGTAAAGACCAGCAGGTCCAGACAGACAAAATAAGAGATGCTTTAACAACGTGAGTGAGGACTTTTGCCAGAAACACCTTTTTGTATAGCAGAGGAAACATGCCTGGCAGATAGAGCCACCTGGGATGGGGTGGGGGAGTGTTGGGGAAGGGTGAGCAAAATTCTGATTGACACATTCACTTGCCCATCTTGACATAAACACGTGCCCCATCCCCCTCTTTAAACAGTGAGCACTGCCAAGAATATAAGCACAAAGTTCAAAGATTGCAGGATGAGTAGGTTTTGCATTCATTTCTTATACTAAGTAAAAAACAATTTTATTTTCATTTTTTCTGCAGAGCTAGGGATTAAACCCAGGGTCTCATGCATGCTAGATAAATCCTCTACTATTAAGCTAAACCCCCAGATCTCCCTCCTAATTTTCTTTAATGCAGCATAAAGGCAGGGGAAAATAGAAAAAAATACATTCCTGTTAGTAGATGACAGCTGTAAATGCTAACTACTTACCCTTGAGAGATGATCTACATATATATAACCAAGGCTGCAGTCAAGTTTTACTATGCCAGAGGAGTATATTACTTCACAGTTTATTTGTTTCTCTTCCTAAAAGAAAAAAATAAAGCAACTGGTTTGGGTATGAAAGGGATAAGAAAGTTATAACATATTTAGGTACTATTTTTGAAAAAAAGTTATCCTAAAAGTATTAAATGTACTAGAAAACAATTTTGTATGTACCACTGATTCTGTCATCTTGGAAGCTAAGCAGGGTCAGGCCTGGTTAGTATGTGGATGAGAGACCCCCTGGGAACACCAGGTGCTGTAGGCTCGGGAGAAGGACCTGGCAACCCACTCCCAAAAATCAATCAGCCATTGAAAACCCTATGAATAGTAGAGAAGCCTGACAATAATGTTTCATCTGTTGTACAAAGGGTCACGATGAGTCGAACACCACCTTGACAGTACCTAACAACAATTACACACACACACACACACACACACACACACACACACACTAATATTCATGTAAATTCTCCATAAAAAAATTCCTGGATTTGTGGCTATCATTCACCTTGGTATATTCCCAATTTAATCTGAGATCTAATTCCTTGAAAAATTAAGATACCAGGAATGCATAAGATCCATACTTTATTCTTTTGTCTGGTATGTGGAAATGTTTTTAAGATATTTAATCACAGTAACTGTAATCATAAGAGGTTTGTTTTAAAAAATATATTCCTTAAATACCCAGAATTTTTTCTCTTTCTTTTGAAATAGGCTCCCAGTGTGCTAGAGAAAGAGATGAGTAGATATTTGCGATGCTAAGCAGCATCATGACGTCATCCTGAGTTTCATCACTTACCAGGTCTACAATCTTAATGAAGTAAAGACCTTGGGGTAGTTTGACATGCAGCATCGTTTCATATGCATCGTCCCCAGCATTAAACAAGGACACATTCAACATTAGCATCTTCATACTCCCAACAGCAAGATAGGGCTTATTTTCATATGGCCTAGGAATTAAGTAATAGTCTTTACTTTTACATCTGAAATAAAAATTCCACCTCCATATGCATAATTTTTATGCTGAACATAAAGTATTAATTTAGCAAAATGAAAGCCATGAAGATGACCCCAGACAAGGAAGTTTAACATCACATTGAAAGAACCCAGTCTCCTGTGTTTCAGAAAAATTCAATCATGCCAAAGAAGTTTGATTTTTAGTTAATTATAAGGAAGCAGGCTATTTTATTTTTTATTTTCTTCACTACTGGGCAGTTGAACCCAGAGCCTTCCGTATGGGTAGGCAAGTACTCTTCCACTGAGCTGTAGGGTGTTTTATTTTGAATTTTGAGACAGGGTCTTTTGGCTGCCTCTAGTTGCAAACTTGAGACCCTCCTGCCTCAGTTTCTCAAGCTGCTAAAATTACAGATGTGTGCCAGGGCACTCAGCTGGTCTGTTTTACTACTTTCTGCCTAACTTTTGTAATTTTAACAATTTCCTCAGGATTTTGTAATTTTTTTTAAAGGCAAAACACTTTTCCGTTTTCTTTTAGTTTTGGCGCACACATTGAACTAGCTGCTGCCCAAATCGAAGGAATAAAAAGGGGAGAACTGAGAGAAAAAGGGGAATAGAAAGCATAGGGGATGTTTGGCTAGGATTGAGGGAAGCACAGGTGAGAATTATTATGCCCAGGGAGTGAGGAGCACTAAATCTGTTGGGTTATAATTAATTTCTGAGGCAGGCTAGCTGATTACCTCTACTGACAACTAGGCCAAATTAAAAACAGAATTGCAGAAATGCTTCACCATCTCATGAATTACAAAGAGAAGATTGCTATAAATCCAGACATGTAAATTCACATACATCCTGGTATTGCCACCAGTTCTTCGGGGTTGGGTGTCAGTTTTGTCCACTGTATTTAAATTGTGCCAGTCTGATCAACATTTTTATATGAGGTGTGATTGAAAAATATGGTGAATGTTTAAATTAAAAAATTATTAGAGCAAAAGACACATTGCCATTAATCGCCCTCATAATACTCCCCCTGGCTTCAAACACACTTATCCCATAGTTCTTGCCACTTTCTGAAGCAGTTTTGGAAGTCCTCTTTCATGAGTATCTTTAGTTTCATCCTCCATCATGACAATACTCCGTGTCACACATTGCTTCTGGTATGGCAATTTCTGTCAAATAAAAACATTACAGTGTGTCCTCATCCACTTTATTTATCAGATCAGGCACCACACAACTTCTGGCTTTTCCCCCAAATCGAAATGGCCATGAAAGGTAAACATTTTGAGTCAATTCAAGATATTGAGGCAGCCACAACACAACTAAAGTCACTCATGAAACAGGACTTCCAGGACTACTTCAGAGAGTGGCAATAACAATGGGACAAGTGTGTTTGAAGCCAGGGGTGGGAATGTTCAGGGGGATTAATGGCAATGCATCTTTTACTGTATCTTTTGATCACACCTCATAGATTGTTGTTGTTAGGTGCCACTGAGTTGGATCCTACTCATGGTTACTGTATGTACAACAGAACGAAACATTACCCAACACTGCCAGGCACACAATCTCTTTATGTTTGAGCCCATATTGCTCAGTGTTTGAATAAACTATACATAGAAATACTAAACACAGTATAGCCATTTAATATTTTTTATTTAAAAACAAAGGACATGTAAGGACAGTTTATGAACATAGTCCACAATTTCTGCTTCTCAGCATTATTTAAAGTTGCATGGATGACTCTAATGGAAAGTTCCTGTGCAATAAGTCAGGTACTATATTTCAACAACAATAAACATAGTTAAACACACTTCACTCTCTCATAGAGCTGATACAAGAAAGGACAAATTTATAAATAAATAATTATAAGTACATGAGAAGGACTTTTGAATGAACCAGTTCTGATAGTCTAGGGAAGGGAACCACTTTTGCCTGGAAGAAGCAAAGGCAAATTGTTCTTTGCTTTCCTGTTATTCTGATTATTTAAGTTGGCTAGTCAAAAGAAGGTAATTTTTTAATAGTATGAAAGTTTCATGATTGGATTATAGCCACACTGATTGCTCTGCTTCAAATCCTCTTCCACTTTTCCAATCCAATCATGACACTGACAGCAGGTCATTTTCAACAAAGCAAACTAGGCAATGCCACATGCTTGCATAGTCACTTCCAATGACTGCCAGATAAAGAGTCCCCCTCTTTAGCATAAGATCTGAGACCTTCCATGTCTGGCCCCTGCCTCACTTTCCATTGAATAGGTCATTCCTCTGGCTTTAGCCACATTTATCTACAAACAGGTAACCAGACATAGGATGTTTCCTATCTTACTTCAAGCTCTCTCTCTCTCTTCCTCTCTCTCTCTCTCTCTCTCTCTCTCCCTCTCTGCTTTTAACATCTTTTCCTCTTTATGCCCCTGTCTAATTTGTTCTTCAGGATTCAGTTTACACACAGTAACACTTAGAAAAATTCTTCCAGCCCATACTCATTGCCAACCACCTACACCCTGCATTGCTTTCTCTCCAGCCACAGTAAAGCAGTGACTTTTCTCATGAGCACATTAAGTGCCTGTATATTGTGATATTTTCACAATGTTGGATCACTGGTTTCTCTCACCACTAGACTGTTTTTTTGGAGGAAAGATGCTGGATCATTATTATCATGGTTTTCTCAGAGCCTAGAAACACAGCATACAAACAATATGTCGTGCACACATACCCACATGTATATATCTAATATAATAAAAGACTGGGTTATAATCAAGAGACAAAAAGAGAAATTATTAGATAAGTTATTGGCGTAAAAGTTTATGAAATCATCAACATACATTCTATCAAAATTACTGATGGATAGCCATGTTTACCTGTTCTATGAGTGTACACAAATCTCAAATGTTTCATTAAGAAAGTCAATATCTAGCACTACACATTCATGTGATCTGTATGCCACCCCATAACCTAATATTTTAGTGATGACACAGCTACTGAAATGACTGAATTACTGGCATCATATGATCATGGCAAAATCAATACTGGAAAAGAAATACTATTTTTCAGAATTATTACCAATATCAGAATCTGTAAACAAAATTATAATTTTGCACACTTTTATCCATATTTATACTTTAACATATACTTCCAAGAAACTGGATAGCTCACTTAATAATTAAAAGTTTTTCCTCTTTTATTCTAATTTTTTCTCCATTTCAAACTCATTTATCCAAGTATGTGCATAGGAAAAAGCACATGTCCTAAGGGTAAGGTTCAATAATTTTTATAAATTAATACATACATGAGACTATCACCAAGATCAAGAAAAAATTATTTCCTTCACAGGAAAAGGACTTTGGGCCCCGTTCCTTCCAGTTATTGCTTTAACCTGCTAACCTCATTTTTAATAGTATAAACTGGTTTGCTCAGTTTTATATTTCACATAAGTGAGATCATAGAATATGTAATCCTGCTATATAGCTGCTTTATTGTATGTGGCTTCTTTTACTCAAAATTGTGAGACTAATTTGTATTAGTACTTGGAATTATAAATTGCATATTCTTATTGGTGTATGTATTCCTTTTTATGAATATACCACATCTTATTTACCAGTTCAGTATCAGTGAGAATTTCTGCAATTTCTAGTTTGGAACTAATATAGTCTTTTGTTGAATATACACATGTAATTTTGTTGGGTAACTCTCTTTCTCTCCTTTCCCTTCTGTATATCTAAGAGGAAGCAGATTTGTATCGTTTGTTTTTTTAGACCCACAATTAGTTCCTTAAAATCTTTCAATCTTGGTTTATTTTGGCAACCAGCTGAAATTATACTAACAAGATAGATTTAAACAAAATATATAATAATTTTACATAACCAAAAGAGAGAGATATTTGCCTTTTACTTGGAAATTATCACAGAACAGGGGTCTGGAAACTCCGGCCTGAAGGTCAAATTCACAGCCTCTTTTTAAAATAGTTTTGTAGTACTAGGAACTAAACACAGGGCTTCACACATGCTAGGCAAGCACTCCACCACTGAACAGCACCCCAGCCCCTTTTACTGTGTTTTAAAATTTTGAGACAGGGTCTTATTAGGTAGCTAGCTTAGGCATTAGGAGGCAATATGGGGGAAAGAGGAATGGAACATGGATCCTGCTATTCAGCCATGATGGATGAAGCCATCTGTATCTCTGAGGACACTGGAAGGACATATTCTAATGGATCTCACACCCTATCCAAGCCATAAAGTCATTTACAAAACAAAGACCTAGGCCCATGTCACACTGGGTGCCCAGAGCTGATATCATACTGGGCATGCCCTAGTTTGCATAAAACTTGAGGGAACATGCACCTCTGCGCTCTTCTTCCCTAAGTTCACTCTTCTTTCACTCCCTGCTTCTTCCTCTCCAGTTTTTTCTCTCTCCATTCATCACATGCATACCTCTCTCTTCCTCAGGCCTGCCATCTTCTATGTAAGGCACTTTTCCTTCTCAAAGCCTGCCCAAATCTCCTGTTCTCACTGGCTTCTTTACCTTCCCCTGGGGAACAGAAACATCCTTATGTGGAGAGTCACCCAGGAAACACAAGTTTTCCCAAGTTCCTTTGCAGATCAACTTAAGCTTCACCAGGTGTCTCAGTTTTCCCTGTAATTATTCCTTACAAGTGTACGGTCCTTGATAAACTTGGTACTCCCTACTGTAACTTCTGTGTCAGGTATAAATTCTTTTATATGGTGAATACAAGGACCAAGGGGTTGCTCCATTTTCTCAGACCCATGCTCCAGATTCACCCACTCATGTTCCCCACACCTCCCCATAACAGATCTCATTAAATTACACAGGATTCCTTTGGCCTTGAACTCAGGATCCTCCTGCCTCAGCCTCCCCAGTGACTCAGATCACAGGCATGTGATATGTAGCCTAGCTTAAATAGTTTTATAGGAACACAGCCACGTTCTGCTTTTGCACTACAATGACAGAGTAGCTGAGACTGACCTCTGCTCCAAGAAGGCTAAGATATTTACTATCGGTCTCTTCACAGGAAGTTGGGTTGGCTCCTACTACAAGAAATCTGATAAGAATAATTTCAAAATCAACATACAATGTATTATTACTATGTTTAATTCAAATCCATTCTGATTAAACAAAACAAAAACAAAATACAACAAAACAAAAAAAAACATGTCTCCTTATGTAGCCCAGGCACATTGTAATCTTCCTGCCTCGGCCTCCCGCGTGCTGGTATTGCAGCTCTGTTCTATATTATTCTGAACCTAACAGATGCTTTGCTATTTCAGATGGCATGGCATGCAGCATGTGCCCTCAGAAGCCATACCTCAACAGAGAAAGGGTTCTCTCCATCTTTTAACCACCCCTGCAGCACTCCACACATGAAGGAGAAAGGAATGAAGGACACTTTCATGTGTACCAACTCTAGCTTCTATCCTTGCATTTGAGAAGTTGGATACTGCTGGAGGAGTGCATGATCAGTAACAAAACGGTTGATTCTAAACCCGGGCTGTCATTTTAGCCAGGATAGAGGGATCTGACTGAGTGATTGTATACTATCTCAACATTGAGGGGATGGCTGTGATATACTCGTTCCTAACTTTTGGGTTAAGTCAGTATGCATCTTCTTGGCAGCACATGCTTAAATGGAAGAGAAGAACACAGCCGTCCTTGTTCCCCCTACTGTTCTGCCATCATGTTACAACTAAAGGGGCCTATGAGGTTCTAAAAGTAAACTTAAGCTTGACATTAAAGTTTAATTAAGACTTGTAGAAGAGCTGCCTAGAAATAGACATTTATAAAATATTCTGGCTTGTAACCAAAGCATTAGTCACCAAACACCTTTGGGAGAGAAGTTGGCACTTCGACAAGCAACAGAAGGTGGAAGCGCTGCATAAACAGCCAGGTTCCAAGACAACACCAAATTAGAGACAAGCACAATGCTCACAGCTCAGCAGCAAGATTCCAGGTTTATTTTCCATTTTGAAGCCCTTTTGCCACATTAACATAATTACAATTCCACTCTTTTAAAATGTATATCTTACTGCATCTTGATTCATTAACAAGATGCTGTCAGAAAGATACCCACCAGCATTCTATGTGAGACAATAATAAAGGCCAGGTGCACATCTGGAAGTGCGACAAGACTGAACCAGAGCTTTCCCCAGGACTCGTAGTTCATTTTTCATTAAAACATGCATAATGCAAACTTGAAATTTACAAAGCAGCCTAGAATCCACATAACTGACAAAAATCATGGTACATATGTACACCCAGAATCATGACTTAATAAGCAAAAGAGGAAAAATAGAAAATTTAGGTATTGCAGAACCAGGTTCTATATTTTCCCTGAGTAAACAATATAGTTTTATTTTGCAAGACATGTTCTGTAAGTCTTAGTCTAATAAATAGGCTTTGCCTTGAAAAAATGAATTAGGGCTCATAGCTAACTGGCTTCTAATAAAGAGGATAGAACAAAATATAACAAACTGATACCATGCTTTACTGTACCAAGACACATGACACATTCATTTGACAAAAGAGGAGCTGGCAGCAAGTGGCCTTCAGGCCTGAGTGAAATTTTGTCCTCTTTTTTCTTTACTATTAACTACAGGAAGAAAGAAAATACTGAAAAATTCTTGACTGCAAGAATAGATCAATTAACCTGATATTTAAGAAGATTTTATTGAATAAAGGTAAACTCAAGTGAGTTGAAGAGGAGACTAGCAAAAGAACTTGGATTGGAAGGCTGGACTACTAACTAGGATATTTTTAGTATGTTGTTTTTAGGTGCCATCAAGTCAGTATCTGACTCTTAATGACCCTATGTACAACAGGCAAAACATTATTGTTAGTGTTTCTCTGCTATTCAAAGAGTTTCCAATGGTTGATTATTTTTTGGGAGTGGGCTGCTGGTCCTTCTCCCAAGCCTACAGCACCTGGTGTTCCCAGATGGTCTCTCATCCAAGTACTAACTAGGGCAGACTCTGCTTAGCTTCTAAGACCTGATGGGATCGGACATGGCTGCAGGCATATTTTAGTATACAATGCATTAATTCATCCTCCCAAAACTTTGTCAACTCAAGGAGGCTTCTATTTCTACTATCTCTATTTTTTCAAGGATGATTTCGTTAGATTTGCTCTTTGGGAGGTTAAAAAGCATAATAGTAGATATCGCTTATTGTGACTTAAGAGTAATTTCCCTTTTTGCTTCTAATTAGACCCCAGATCATTTGGGTAATAGGCAGCATTTCCTTGATATTTCAAAAGAAAAGCCTCTACTTTAGCTTCAGGGAATGAATGATGACTGATCTAATATGATCATGACAACTCCATTTGCCTTCGATCATAATAGATTCAGGGGAGAACACAGAAATCAAGTGAAAGTAGTCAGAGCAAGTCTGATAAAGCATTTCTTTCCCTGGAAAGAAAGCCTCAAAAAGAAGAAGTAGTTTTGCTTTGGGGACTTTTTTCTTACTAAGAACCTTGGTGGTTCTGCAACCATTTTGTAAACATGAGGAAAAAGCCAAAGTAATGGCAGAAAGATAACCACCAATGTCCAGTCTTTGATAGCAGCACAGCAAACCTGCAACCATCATTTTGCTTCATACTGCTTATTATGCTAAATAAATTTCTTTATTGTTGAAGTCATATCAGTCAAGTATTCTGTTGCTTTCAGTTAAAAGGATCCTTAACTGTTATGACAGCAGTTATTCATGGAAAGCCTGTACCACTTACTTTGGAAGCATGACAGACATACAGAAGAGAAATAGTGTCATATATCAGTAACCTACATTAAAGATTTGGTTTTAAACTGCCTATGTGATGGCTAATACCTGCTGTTATATTGGTAGTCTTGATAAAGTCATATTTATTCATCTTTATTTTCCAGGGGAAATCCATTTGGATATAGTTTATTATCCTGAGAATTTTGATATACAGGAGGAAGCTTCAGTTTAATGAAAAGATGAGACAGCATGCATAAGCACTATTTAGTGTACTATTGGCAGTTTATTACTGCAGGCATCAGAAATGCATGTTCGTTACTGAGTTAAATAAATTTAAGTAAAACAATTTTATAGATCTGGGACACATAAATATCATTAGTGCCAGTGGAGTTATAGTTAGGAAAATGTGTAGAACATATGGTCTCAATTTGCCTACTGTTACTGAGAAGGAAGAGAGAGCACACCTAAGTTGAAGAGGTATATTTTTGTCATTCCGAGTATAATTTACTAAAAATGTCAAAAACTTTCACTGTGGATCTAATAACTTAATTAGAAGAGTTCTCATTTGAAAGTTTCTCAAGTAAATCATCATTTATCTAATAGACATAGCTTGTAACTTTTCTAATATATGCAAAATTTCTGCTGTCTACCACTTCACACTGACATTCTATGCCACTTCAAATCTCCTAAGGCAGAAACTACTCGGCTGGTCATGGCAAGCAGTATTCTCAGTACATGAAGTACATATGGAGAGTGATGTTTGGAATTTGCAGTATATAACTTTGTGACCAAACTACAAACTTTTATCATGATCTGTGAGCACCTCACCCATATGGTACAGTAGTCTCCTATTATCCATAGGGGATATATTCTAAGACCCCCGGTGGATGCCAGACCTGCAGGTAGTTGTTGTTGTTAGGTGCCCTTGAGTTGATATCCAGCTCATAGCAACCCTGTGTACAATAGGTGAAACATTATTGTTAGTGCTTCTCTGCTATTCAGAGAGTTTTAATGGCTGATTTATTTTTTGGGAGGATGGGTTGCCAGGTCCTTCTCTCAAGTCTACAGCACCTGGTGTTCCCAGGTGATCTCCCATCTGAGTACTAACCAGGCTTGGCCCTCCTTAGCTTCCAAGATCTGATGGGATTGGACAGCACAGTTATACAACTGTAGGCTATATATACCTTTTTCTATACATACATACTTATGATAAAGTTTAATTGATAAATTAAACATGTGCAAGATTAATAATAAACAATAAAATAGGACAATTATAACAATATACCATAGTACAACTGCCAACATCATTACTCTTGCTTTACTAAATAAAATAGGATTGCTTGAACACAAGTACGGTGATAATTTGACAGTCGATCTGATAGCCAAGACAGCTACAAAGTAATCAATGGAGTAGGTAGTCTATATAGTGTGATACACTGGACAGAGGGATAAATGTGCAAGACTGATAAAGACAGAGAGAGATTTCATCATGGTACTCAGAATGATGTGCAATTTAAAACTTATAAATTGTCTATTTCTGAAATTTTTCTTTTAATACTTTAACACTATAATGTTTTCAGAACATATTTGGCCACAGGTAACTGAAACCCTGGAAAGTGAAAATGAGGGTGAGGGGTAATTACTGCAGCAAAAATAGTGACATCTTTTACTGAACTTTCATATGAACCAAGCTTTGTGCTAAGCTTTTGGCTTGCATTATTGCATTTTAACTTCAAAACTATAGAGTAGGCATAATTTTTACCTAACAGTGAGGAAAGAGACTGAAAGGCTTCTCTAAAAAGGTCACCTAGTTAGTAAAATGGTGGATACGAGACTTGAACCAGGTCAGTTTGACTTCACATCTTCATTCCTCATTGCTACATTGGTTCTCAGGTCTCAGTGTGATAAGAACTTGGATCCCTACTTCTAGTGAAGGTTTCTGGATCAGTTCTCACTGATTCAGATTTTGAAAATCTTGGGTATAGGAGCCTGCATTTCTATCAAGCATTCTGGCTGTTCTCTTGAAGGTGACTTGAAGACCACACCTTATGAAACACTGCCTTTTGCTGTTATCTGCCATTTAAAATCATCATGAGCTTGATATTTAGACCATGAGAAATACTACTTCAAGTTAAAAATGCAAATTAGATAGGAAACTAATTTAATTAAATTAATGATTCCATATCTTAATTGAATAAGATATAAGTATTCATTCTTTTTATCTGCCTTTATTAGTAAACAATATTGGGGTACAGAGTAATATAGTATTGGCTTTTTCCATTGTGCAACCATTACATCCTTTCTGGCTATGCTTTCATCAACCCACAGGGTTAATAGAGTCTTATGGCTAATATGTAGTAAAACTCAAATGCATATTTGGGTTATATTCCCCTATTTTTTCAATGTACTCATAAAGTTGCATTGTTTACATTGAGGTTATCCTCTCCCCCTTTACCCCTGTACATTGACTCTCCTCCCCATCCCACCTTCCACAGTCTTCAATTCTCTCTGCTTGTCCCCTCCCTCCTTCATTCTACTCTTTATGTTGTCCCTTCCTTGCTAAGTTTAATTATGTAAGCATTCATTCTTAATAATATTTTCATATAAGTCCCAATGCCCTACTTTCTCACAAGCCAGAGGGCTTGCAGTGAAAAATGACAAGACACAGTGAGAGTAGGCATGCCAATGAAGACACTGCTTGTTCATAGCTTGAAAAAAACTTTCTCCTACACAACTCTTCTTCTTATCAAAGGCCCATCATGGCAAATACATGAAGAAAATGAAGCATTTTAGAAGGAAAATACATACATTAAAGGAGAATGCTATGTTACTCAATGAGTATATCAACAAAGGTGTGGCATTACATGCTGGTATACAAACTATTTAGTTGTCACTGGTTTTGGATTATATAAATAGCCAATCTGGATAATTTAGGTATACTGTTCAGTTACCAATCCAATAGGTCTTGGCTTCTTACCCTTCAACTGTAGATGCTCAAGGCCATTCTAGCGTTGCCTAAGTGACAAGATTTTATTTATTCCCTGTCATATGTGATTCTACCAGAGCAAGGTACTTGACATTGTATGTCAACCTCTTTTCTCATTTCTAGTTGAGTCCCTACCCCATTTTTATCATAATAGCTATTTTAAATCTTGTCATTCTTTTCTTCCCAAAGCCATCCTCAAAGCCCTTAATTGCTTTTTTCTACACACTCCATCCATGACTTCTCTACAATTTCCTTCCTTTCACCTTGCTATTTCTTAATATCAAGCACATCTTTTACAGTTTCTTAGCTCAAGATAAGGAGAATCTTAACTTTTTTCTAAGGCTAACTCCTCCACTTGTGAATCTGATCCCATTATATGTTATCTCCTTTGGTACCTCTGTATCATGCTCATCAACGTTTTCTTAGTCACCTACAACGCCCAAGATACTGTTAGACACTGGGAACACAAAAATGAAAAGATGGGAACCTGCCTTGTGGCAGCTTCCAGGATAGGGTGGAGACAGACACTCAATATGGTGACTTCGGGGCAATGGGACAAAGGCACAGCAGGATTTAGGTGTGAGGAGCTGGACACAAGGGGGCTTCCACTAGAAAACACTGAGGCTTAGAAGGTAAATAAAGGCTAAGCACTTAGATAACAAGTGGCAGTAAAAAGATACAGAGGCTCAGGCAATAGCATGGTCAAACAACTCTAAGTATTCTTCCATTGATTAAAAAAAAAATAAAAGCCCTAGAGAATTGATGAGAAACATCACTGAGGATTTTAAGGGTTGCTGTGAGTCAGACCTGGCTCCACAGCACCTAACAACAACAAAATGAGCTGGGTGTGGTGGCTCATGCCTGTTATTCCAGTGATTCTGAAGGTAGAGGCAGGAGGATAGTTAAGTTCAAGGGCAGAGGCACACTATACAAATTAGCAAGACCCTGACTCAAAAAATAAAAAAATAAAAAATAAATGGGTTAGGAGCACTGCTCAATGGTACAGCACTTGCAAAGTATGTGGAATTAGAATAATACAAAGTCAGAGGCAACAGTCTAGGATGGGAGAAGACTCAATGATCCACGCAGAATAGTGGGTGCCTGGATTGGGATAATAGTGGTAGAAATAAAGAAGTAAGATGGATAAGAAATACAGTCAGGAGAAGCTGCATACATGTGATAAAGTCAAGGAAGAGAGTTAAGACAACAAAGAATATACTCTACTCCAAAGAGAGAAAGATTAGAAGGGCACAGAAATCACAAAGGAAGTGATAAGACAGTTTCAAAGCACACAGAAATAGGCTATGCTGAGAGGAGGGAACAGGACACCGACTTCAGCTCCATCTCCCCATTAGGGGAGGAGAAACAAAAGCTTCATTAAAAAATCTCAGCAATCTATTTGCTTCGCACACACGCTAACACACCCAGGAGATACCCCTTGGCTAGGACATTAACCACCCCAGGGAGTACAAACTGGGGAGTCCTGATACATGTGAAAATTTGCCTCATACATTGTCTGCAAGCTAAGTGTGGCAAGCAGAGGCTCCAGTAGGCAAGGAAGATAAGTTCCTATAGGGAAGGAAGCCCTGCCAGACATCTACCCTTTACTGGTCCAGGCTCAGCACCAATATAAATCATAGAAAAGAGGAAAAGAGAAGAGGCTCTAACAGTGACTATCACCTCTATCTAACATAGTACAATATCAGGGAACACAGAAAGCTGCTGCAGTATTTAGCCTTTCTTTTCTTTTTTACAAAAATTCTTTTGTTCATTTTTTTTCTTTTGCTACTGGTGTTTCTCTTTTTATTCACTATACTTTTAATATTATTTTTACTTTACTTTGAAAAATCTCTTACATTTTTATTCCTCTTCTTACATTTATTTAATTTTGCTTACACATGTCTTTATTGTACAATCAGATATTTAGTCTTTTATTCTTTTCTCTCTCACTACCATTCTTCTCCTTTCTTCTTTTTCCTTTAATTTTATTTAACCTCGCTTCCTCTTTTTCCCCTTTTCCAGCCCCTTCTTCTGTTTTATACAAATACTGTTATTACTTTTACCCTAAATAATTTTTAACTTCATAGCTTACTCTATGTTATTGTTGCCTTTTTCTGTTCTGTGGTCATTGGTGGTGTAGCAGTGGGCTTTAATTGATTTCAAGTATATTTCTATACATGGTTTGGTATTGTAGTAGTTACAGTGGTTTGTTTTCTCTGCATGGTACTGGGGATTGAGCTTTCAAGAGAAATCTGCTAAGAACATCCCCAAATAAAATTGGAACAGATATCCATCCCAAGAGATACAGAAATCATACAATAGAAACAAA
>VMDO01004149.1:88343-129964 GCA_007922755.1 Pedetes capensis
CAAACAAATGTTAGAAATGAAAAATTCAATAAATCAAACAAAAACACAGTGGAAAACATCACCAGTAGACTAGACCAAGCAGAAGAAGGAATAATAGGGATGTAAGATAAGGCTGAGGAAATACTATATTCATATATCAATAAAGAAAGAATAAATGAATAAAAGAACATAACCACAACTTACAAGAAATCTGGGACATGATCAAGAGACGAAATGTAAAAATCCAGGGGGCAGAAAGAGATAAGATAAAAATAAAGGAGTAGAAAATGAAATTCTAGCAGAAAACCCTCAAATCTGGGGAAATAAATGGACATCCAATCACAAGAGACATTAAGGATCCCAAATAGACATGACCAGAATAGAATCTCTCCATGATACATTATAGTTAAAATGCCAAGACTACTAGAGTATATAGCTGTGGACTCAAATAACTTAAGAAAAAATTTAATGAAGCACATCAAGGTCTTAGAAAACAAGAGTAAGTAAAACCTGAAATCAGTATATGGAGAGAAATAATAAAGATCATTGTGTAAGTTAATGAAATGGAGAATAACTGATGAAATAAAGAGTTGGTTCTTTGAAATGATAAACAACATCAACAAACCCTAAGCCAAACTAACCAAAAGAAAGAAAAGATCCAAATTAATAAATTAGAAATGTAAAAGGAGTCATTACATCAGATAGCAATAAAATTCAGAGAATTATTAGAGAATACTTTGAAAAGTTATATTCCCCCAAAACTGGAAAATCTAGATGAAAGAGGTAAATTACATATACATATGACCTACTGAAATTATAATTAAATCAAGAGTATGGAAACACTTAAATTTATAATAAACAATGGGAACAAAGCAATACTGAAAGAAAAACCCAGGACCAGATGGATTAAAAAAAAAAACAATTAACACTAATGCTTCTAAAACTATTTCATAAAAATAGAAATGGAAGGAATACTACCAAACTCATTCTATGAGACCACTATTATATAAATACCAAAACCAGATAAAGACATACACACAAAAGAAAACTATAAGCAATTTCCCTGATAAACACAGATGCAAAAGTTCTCAGGAAAATACTTACAAATCAACTGCAAAAACATAAAAGAAGATCATACACCATGGTCAAGTTGGCTTCATTCCAGGGATGCAAATATGGTTCAACATATAAAAGCCAATAAATATAATACAGCATGAAAATAGACTCAGGGACAGAAATCACATGATCATCTCAATAGATGCAGAAAAGGTGTCTGATAAAGTTCAATATCCCTGCATAATTAAAAGCCCTGAATAAAATAGGAATAGAAGAAATAGTTCTCAACATAATAAAAGCTTTATATGACAAACCTATAGCTAATAACATACTAGATGGGGAAAAACTAAAAGCATTTCCTTTAAAACCAGGAATAAGGAAATTGTGTCCATTCTCTCTACTCTTATTAAATATAGTAATTCAATTATTTTCCAGAGCAAAAGAGCAAGAGAAAGAATAAAAAGGACCCTAGTAGGAAAGAAAGAAGTTAAATTGACCCTATTTGCTGGTGATAATGATCCTTTATACAAAAGACCTTAAAGACTCCACCAGAAAACTCTTAGGGCTGACAAACACCTCCAACCAAAGTAGCAGGATCCAAAATCAACACATAAAATCAGTAACTTTTCTGTATACCAACCATGAGCAGGTTGAGAAAGAAATCAGAAAAATAATTTTACCCACAATGGCCTCAAAAAGTATAGAATATGTAGCAATAAACCTAACCAAAGAGGTAAAGATTTCTATAATGAAAACTTTAAAACACTGAAGAAAGAAATTAAGGAAGACATTAGAAGATGGATAAACCTCCCAGGTTCATAGATTGGTAGAAATATTATTGTGAAAATGACTCTATTACCAAAAGCAATCTACAGAGTGAAGGAATCTCCATCAAAATTTCAATGGCATTCTTCACAGAAATAGAAAAAAATCCTGGGTTCAGCCCCCAATACTGCAAAATTAAAAAATAAAGAAAAAATAAAGAAAGCCATTTATTTGTACTAAAAAATCTAAGAAGAAATTTTCATTAAAAAAATACATTTAGGTGTCAGTCAGCCCTGATTAGTATTGGATGGTAGACCATCTGGGATTATCTGGTGCTGTAGGCTTGGGGGAAGGACCCAGCAGCCCACTACTGAAACAATCAGCCAATGAAAACCTCAGGAATACCAAAGACGCACTGACAATAGTGCTGAGCATAGCACAGTGTGGGGTAGAGTTTCAACTGTTGTACACAGTGTTGCTATGAGTTAGATCTGACACAATGGCATCTAACAACAACAAATTGTAAAACTTAATAATTGGTTATCAGGAATAAAAAAAGAAAGGAAAATGCAGAATGAGTCCTAGATTTCTGGCTTTGCTATCTAAGGGTTGTATCACTCCTAGAACTGACTAGACCGATTGAACCTATGGGATTCTAAAGACATGTCTAGTAGGCAATTGGATAGTGGATGTGAAACTCAGAGATACAGATTTAGGAATCAGCAGTGTGAGAATGCCAGGAGAGGTCATAGTTGCAGGCAAGATTATCCAGGGAAAATATAGTAGTGAATGAAAGGGCTGAGCAAGACGCTTAAAGAGCCAAGATCCAAGATCCTCCAAAGGCAATTGAGAAGGAGGAGCTAGAGAAGGAGGAGATGGAGAACAGGATGTCATCATGGAGATCAAAGGAAAAGCGTTTCAAAACAGGAAGTGAAACACTGTCAAATGTTTTGGAAGAAAGTTCAAGCATGGACTTTAGGACTTAATTAGAAGGTTTCCCTCTTCCCATCTTATACTCATCCTGCCTTGTACCTTCAGACTTAACATCTCTCCATTTTTTTTTTCCGGTAGTACTGAGGGGCTGATCCCCAGGCCTCATGCCTGCTGGGCAAGTGCTCTACCACTGAGCAAAACCCCCAGAACCTCCCATCCCGCTTTTTTTTTTCTGAGTCAGGGTCTTGCTAAATTGCACAGGCTACCTCTGGCCTCAAACTTGTGATTCTCTTGCCTCTGCCTCCTGAGTTGATGGGATTACAGGCATGCACCCCCTCCTCCCCACCGCCCCGAATGAACTGGCTTTTTAAATATCCCAGTCTCCTAAAAGAGCTTCTCATTCTCTTGCCTTGTCAATTGCTGCATCCCTTTTCATTCTTTCACTCCCTATGTATAACTGGCTTCCAACCTGAAGTGTGAATTCTCTTTATGGTCCTCTGATGTACAATTTAAATTTAAGGCCCCTAGACATGATACAAAATTACAGTGCTTTATCTTCATCATTAAACAACATTAGCCACCAACATCCATCTAGTTCTATGTGCCAGATGCCATTTTAAGCACATGACATGTATTTTCTTTTTATTCTCTTTCTCCTTCTGAGAACGTAGAAGAACAAGTTAGTTTATTCCTTTCCAAATTTGTTATAATGTACTTTTTGTATGTTAGTTTGAACGATAAAACCAGTCTTCCTGCAATTAAAAAAAAAAAGTTGTGTAGTGAAAGCTCATTTTGCCATCCAGATTCTATTAACAGGCAATTTCAAATGTTAAAACTTAACCACAACTATGATAATGATATTCCAAGTCATAATTAAATCTTAAGATAGCGTCTACATTATCAATAAAAATGAAAACACACTGCATAAAACCTTAGTGCTCATATTTTCTCATTCTTTGAAAATGCTAATACTTGAATGTATGCTTACAATGAATGTCACAGATCATTTAATCTCTCTCAGGAGAACACTGGTTTTCAGTTCTTCAGATGATGCTAACTCCCAAGGGTTGTTCACTTTCTCTCTGGAATCCACATGCATGCACCCATTACACCCTCTTGATGAAAAACTGAGCCTATACTTACTTCAAAAATCCAATTTTTGCAGAAACCTGTAAGTCAGCAGAACAATTTTCATGGGCACAAAACCTTGCAAAGTTTATCTGGAAATAAAATATGACAATATATTTATTTTAGTTCAATTAGTAGATATATTTCTATGTATTTTAAAAAATAAGGCATCTGAGACACATGAGAAAATAAGATTAATACGCCAAATTGATAACTTCTTATCCCTCCCTGAGTTCAGTCGGAGAATTAGTAGGTTCAAGTGGCATAGTTGCAGGGCCAAAGAAACTTAGTTCTTCCAGTCAAATACCTTAGAGCCTAAATCTGTTAAATGAAATAAGGTTAAAGTTAAATTGAAGGCACTAGACAGATATTTGGACAATATTATATGCCCAAAAGTTCTTTGTCAACTCCTTTGCTATTTCTGGTACTACATTTTGATCTCATTTATATGCCACATAGGTGGACAGTGATTTTACATTCATGAAAATAGTTGTATACAGAATATGAGAAATTTTACTTTGAGGAAACACTGGGCAAAATTAAATGGTAGTTGATTAGTTCCAGGATTTATTTAACTCTAAAAAATTTAACAGGACTCATGAATACTGCAAAGTACATGAGAAGATTTGAGTGGTAAGCTCTACAAAAGAAAAAACAGGGAGAAATTACAGGAAAGAAAGATGACAGAAATAGGTAAAAGGAGGAGAGATGCAGAAAAGGAGAAACCAAGAAAGTCAGAGAAGGAGTCAGGCACATGAAGTGAGAAGTGACCAGAGCACAGTAAAATGACATGCCAAGCCATAGACTGTTTATGCCTGGGGGAGTAAAAATGTAAACCTTTCTTAAAATGATTAATATGACTTTTTTCTTCAAGCCCCATTTGTATTGTTCTAAAAAAATCAAAATATACATTAATGTCACTAAAAATTGCTCATGTTTTGGCTTGTGTGCTTGTAATATTGGTATTTTCATAATAAAAGGCATTTAAAATTAGTTGATACTGAATATTAAAGTTCAATAGAAAAATTTTAAAAAACCCTGATGGTCATGGTTTCATATAAGAGCCCAGAGAAAATCTGCTTTTAAGTTATTATGTTCATTTGATCTAGTATTCTAGAGAGCGGTGATTATAAGCTCAAATGTCTTAAAGTGGCTTAGGGCAATTTTACCTGGACAGGATGTGAATTAGAACCTTGAAAGTCCTTTTCAATTTTGTATATTCTGTATGCCATTAGTGCTTTTGACCATGCCCAAACGCATCCTGTTGAGTATGCCTTTGTGTGGTTGGAGAGTAAAAGTCTAAACAATTGGACTCTTGAGAATAAATGCATTGTTAATGCAACTGAAATATTTGGGGACAATTTATAAAAAAGCAGTTCACTAGTTAGAATGTAGAATCTGTCTTAAAATGCACTTGTTCTTGAGATGTAGCTAAAAAGCACATAATGGTATTTTTAAAATAGAAAATGTTTTGTAATGTATATATTTGTAAGTGAATAAAACATAGCAAAGGAATTGGACCAACAAGACAGTGGATCTATGGGTAGGGAGAATGAGAGACACTATAAGAGAAAATGACACAGAGAATGAGAGAGAGGAAGTTAAGCTAAGCTAATGTGATGCCAATGAATAACCCATGATGCAACATACTTCCATTGTGGTTCCTCCCTAGCAATACATGTTCTTCACTGGCAAGGCATCAAGGAGAGAAAATTAACCATATATATATATATATATATATATATATATATATATATGTATATATATGTATATATATATATGTATATATATGTATATATATATACATATATATGGTTATATATATGGTTATATATATTTATATGTTTATATATATATGGCTATATATATATATATTTTTTTAGGGCTGGGTTTAGCTCAGTTGGTAGAGTGTCGCGTTGCGCTCTCTGAGGCCCATGATTCAATCCCCAGCACCCAAAAATGGGAGAAGCACCCACCAATCCACTCCCAAAGCAATCCCGAAACAATCAGCCATTGAAAACAGTATGAGGGTTGCTATGAGTCACAGTCAACTCCACTGGCACCTAACAACAATAATATATATTTATTTATATGGGAAACTACTATTGTGGCTAAATGCATATTTTGAAATATTCAGTTCACTATCCTAAAGGGAATATAAGAGGCATAGAATATGTATTATAAAACTATTTTTATAAAAAAAAAACATTTCTATGGAATTTAGGCTTATAGTTCATTTCTTCAGAATTATGTCATATAGTAAAAATTTCTTTAATTATGTCACATAATATTTTGAACAAAGGAAATATTCCTACCATTTTTTTAATCCTGTCTTTTTCTTTCTTCTGCTGAAGAATTGGCTGAAGTGGTGGGAATTCCTCTGTGCTTCGTTTGGTGATAACATGATGTCCAAGTTGGTAAGCAGCTTCTATCTCAATTGGGGTGAGGATATCCCGCACATCTCTCTAAGGAAATTAAAAGCCATATGAATGTCTTCCTTTCTCTCTGCAGAAGCCCACATCCATGTTTTGGATGTGTATCTCTCTGTCTCTCCCATTCTCTCTCTCTCAGTGCCTTCACTTATTCTAAAGCATGTACTTAATGAACTCTATAACTATTTCACTCTCAAAAAAATAAAAACCATATGAATTAATAAAAAAATTAGAATGAAAAGAAAAACTTATATTTCTTGCATAAGTACAAATATAACAAATGGACGCCAAAGCAAATCCTATCTTTCAGCTAGATTGTTATAAAAATAATAATGGAGGCCAGGCACTGGGGTGCATGTCTGTAATCCCAAGGATTCCAGAGGCTGAAGCAGGAGGATTGCAGGTTTGAGGCCAGAGGCGGCCTGAGCAATTTAGCAAGGTGATGTCTCAAAATAAAAAGTAAAAAAAAAGGGAGGGAGGTGCAGCACAGTGATGGAGCACTTGCCCTGGGCTCAACTCCCCAGTACTGCAATCAATCAATATTTTTATAAATGTCAAAAAATCAAATGTGTGCTTTATTGCATTACAGAAGTATTCATGTTTCTTATGGAAAATACAAAAGAGAATAAAATGACAAACGATAACTATTCAATAATAGTTAGAAAGGTCTGCATTTGAGTATATTCCCTTTCATGCTACTTTCTATGCATTATTTTGTAACTTGGTATTATAATATAAACATTTTTCATTTACAAATTTTTTGTAAAGCATGTCAAAGTTCTAATCATCTTATTCTATTTAATATTGTTGTTGGGCTGGGATTTAGCCCAGTTGGTAGAGTGCTGCTCTCCAGTCTCTGAGGTTCTGAGTTCTATTCCCAGTACCTCAAAAATGGGAGAAGGACATGGCAATCCACTCCCAAGGCAATCCCAAAACAATCAGCCATTGAAAACCCTATGAGGGTCACTGTGAGTCCACATGAGTCAAGGGTACCTAACAACAACAACAACAACAACAACAACAACAACAACAACAACATTGCTGTTAGGTGCTATCAAGTTGGTGTCCAATTAATAGTGACCCTAGGTACAAGAGGTGAAACAGTATTGCCAGTGCTTCTCTGCTATTCATAGGGTTTTTAATGCCTGATTGTTTTTTGAGAGTTGGGGGCTGCATCCTTCTCCCAAGCTTACAGCACCTGTGTTCCCAGGTGATCTCCCGTCCAAATACTAACCAGGTCTGACCCTGCTGAGCTTCCAAGATCTGATGGGATCGGATGCCACAGTGGTATAGCAGCAGGCGTCTGAGACTTGTTGTTGTTGTTAGGTGCCCCGGAGTCATTTCCAGCTCATTATGACTCTTATAGGGTTTTCAATGGCTGATTGTTTGAGATAGCTTTGGGAGTGGATTGCCATGTCTTTCTCCCATTTTTGTAGTGCTGGGGATCGAACTCAAGTCTTCAGAGAGTGCAGAGCAGCACTCTACCAACTCAGCTAAACCCCAGCCTATTTAATATTACTATATAGTGAACATAGAGAAAAATGATTATCATCTAATTTAATCAAGTTGTCTTTTTAAATCTTTCAGAACATTCAGACTTAACGTGACTTATTTGACTCAATATTTACTATGTAACATTCTTTTGTATTCATTATGGACTTTTCCTCATGATATTTCTAATAGGTTATGACAAGTATAGAGGAAAGAGGTTAGTTTTGTATGTTTAAATTTATATCCTAGTAGGTTTATTGCATTTTCTTATGGCTATCATTTTTTCAGGTTTATTGTGATACTATACTTCACAGAGTTCTTAGATTTATCAATTATACAGGGTTCGTAGACCATTCAGAATCCATTCTGCTCTGTATGGCATTCTTCTAAATTTAACATCTTACATATTTCTACACAGGACTTCATATTCTTATTTTATGTGGTCAAAATATTTTTGAATTATATTTTTAAAATTTATTATCCTTTGCCCCCAAAGAAACAGCTTTTGAGTTTGTTACAACTTATTATCAATTCTACATTTTAATCTTTAATTCTACAGGAAGACATAATTTTTCTCTCTTTTAAAAATATTTTCCATCTACTTAATGTGATTTTCCATCTACTTAATATGATTATTCATTGGCCTCCATGTTAAAAAAATACACTAGTATCAAAATTATTTGCTAGCACACATATACATTAACAGTGAAGTATTCAACTAGTAAATAACTTTAAAGCATTCAGAATTTAATGAAATAAGCATTTAACTAGATGATAAAGATGTTCTAGAATTCAGAATAAATATATGGAAGTCAGATAAGATATAAAAATACGCCATCTCATAAGAAGCACTTGTCTTTAAATATGAATGAGATTTTTAAAGTGTACTGACCAAAGTAGACGTCTTTTTCTATCTAAGAGAGGAGGCTAATAATATTTCACTAATAAAGTAATGGCCCACATACCACTGTGGCTTCTGATCCCATCAGATCTCAGAAGCTAGGCAGGGTTGGACCTGGTTAGTACTTGGATGGGAGACCACCTGGGAACACTAGGTACTGTAGGCTTAAGAGAAAGACTCAGCAACCCACTCCTAAAAAACAGTCAGACATTGA
The DNA here is from genome assembly GCA_007922755.1 of Pedetes capensis. Lineage (NCBI taxonomy): Eukaryota > Metazoa > Chordata > Mammalia > Rodentia > Pedetidae > Pedetes > Pedetes capensis. The sequence continues at coordinate 97,243 of VMDO01004149.1, forward strand.
AAATCCTATGAATAGCAGAGAAGCACTAACAATACTGTTTCACCTCTGTATGTAGGGTTCCTATGAGTTAGGTACGAACTCAATGGCACCTAACAACAATAATAATAAAGTAATGCATCAGGATTTATAACAGAATTTACTTGATAATTTAATTATATGAAATAAGACATGTTGATAAATTGAGACAGTAATCACATCAAAAATTAAAAGTAGAAATAATTTCAGGATTTCAGAGGGCTATCCACAATCAGGAATTATAGTCCACAAACACAGGAACTAGGATAGAAAATCTATGCCATCTTCATTTCTCTTGGTATTAGAACTGTTACTCTACCCAGAAGATAATTTGAAGAACTGGTCACAGATTATGATATCTTCCATGCTAACAATTTAAATTTAAAGCTCAGTTTGACCATACTTTTCACACGCCCATTTCAATCTACAGGTTCTCATTTTAAAGAATAGATTCAGCAAAGTCCTTCTTGACCATAAAAGAAAGAAACTCAAGTGTTTTCCCTCAGGATAGACATATTATCTTAAAAACCCCTGAGGTTTATATTTGTGCTTGATGATTTCCTCAGAGTAGAGCCATGACACTGTGACTAACAGACCTTTTATTGAGTAATGTCAGTGGACAAGGTCTCTATCTATGGTAACTTCAGTATGCCTTAAGTTGTTGTTGTTGTTGTTGTTAGCCATCGAGTCCTGTCTGACTCATAGCAACCCTCACAGGGTTTTCAATGGCAGACTGTTTCGGGATTGCCTTGGGAGTGGGTTGCCATGTCCTTCTCCCATTTTTATGGTGCTGGGAATCGAGCTCCAGACCTCAGAGACTGCAGAGCAGCACTCTACCAATTCAGCTAAATCCCAGCCCATGCCTTAAGTATCACTGCCTAAAAGGAAATGAAAATTGATTATTTTCAAAGCTTATGAATCAATAATCCCTAAAGGATAGGAAAAAATACCTGTTGTATAGACTTTTGCTTATTTACATCTATAGTAATTTTTGATAAAAGTCAATGAAATAAATTAATAAAGATGACACATAGCACATGAAAAGTTAATTATTCTGTGCCTTTATATAAACAAGAAAGATGTAAGTTTTTCTTTTTATTTAGAACACTATCAATATACACATTTTGTATAAAAGCAAGTGGTCTGGAGGTGGAGGACTGCTTTTCAAGTCTTGGGTCTATCTATCACTTCTCTTTGTGATCTGAGGAGAACTTCCTTATCTACAGTTTAATTATCTCACTAAAATGATGATGGTGGTGATATCTATATATTGTGATGATTAAGTGATATAATGTATATAAAACATTAGCTATTATTATCATTACATATATAACATTTCAAATGTAGGTAGGCAATGCAACCAAGGGATTATAGAACTTTGGTTTCTTAAAATATGCCAGTGAACATTTAGAAGGAAAAAGAAAAATTGGACTATTGCCAATAAATGAACATTAAATACAAAATGAATGATGTAACAAGTATTAGATTTGTATTAATTAAATGGTATCTGGAAGATTTAGAACCTGGGAATTTGAGTACTCAAGATCTATGATTACTTTTCCATTCTCCCACAAAGAGATGCTTTTATTAAATTACTTGATAAGTGAACATCTCAACATGAATCCTTGACCATATAGGAATGCTGCAAATCAAGGCTCAAATCCCAAGTTATCAACTTGTGAAAATGGAACAGCTTGAAGCCCTGAGTATTACAATAGCAAACTTGATTAAATTATTCCCTAGGTGTAGGTGCTCAACAGCCACTGATTGTCCCCCCACATGTCCACTGTTTTAATTCTTCTCAACAAGCTTGCTTTGACCAAATCACATGTTATCTAATTCATACTAATTTTCCACAAGGTCTTCTCTACATCTGGTGTATATTACTTTCATTATCCTAATTAGCTATTAATTATGCTTTTCTCACAATATATAAAATGTACGTGCACTCTTACAAGAACTGTATTTCACAGATATTCACACTTACTCAACTTTAACAGATCTACCTAAGGACAAAAGCTGTAACATCAAAAATGTTTTAAAGTGACAAAGTAAGTATTTAAGATGGAAAACACAGAGCTGCTTAAAAATTTTAATTTGGAATCAGGATGTGCTTTTATACTAAAAATAATGAAAATTCCATGCCACATTTTTATGGACAATTACATAAAACAGAGCACCCACAAGCATGCAAATTAGCACATGACTAAATTTCTACAAAGTCAGCCTTCTTACTTGACTTTCATGGTAATCTATATTTCTGGCCAATGTAGGAGCTAAGCTATAGGCCCATGTCCTCCTATTGTATTTACATGCTGAAGAAATATATTTAAATGGTGGGGCCAAAATATTCAGTTAAAAATGATGCCTAGACATAAGCATTTGAAGATATCTTTTCATGGGTCTACTATGAATAAGAAAGGCCTGGGAATACAAAACTGAAAGTCAGTTCCTTCATTACAGTCTATAACCCATAAACCCACACAGATGTGCAAGGAATGAGTATTCAAACATGTACATGCACAAATACAGAGGAAGGAGTGCCATCTAATTTACATTTGAAAAGGACTGAGGTGGCTTTATATAGAAGGATTTTAAGCAAGAAAAATGATACTTGTGTTTTTGAAGTGCTCCTCTGTTGCCAACATAGGATTGAGGGGGGAAAAGGTGAGATCAAAGGCACAGATTGGGTCTGAACCAGCATCACCCATGTGGTTTATAGTCACTTTATATAGTAAGTTCTATGGAGGTGATATAGGACTGTCAGACATCTGGGCACTCAACTTCCTGAGAAAAGATATCTATCCCAAGATAGATGCCCTAACCATTATACCCATGCAATGCTTTCTGATTTCTCCTTATAGAATTCTTTAAATAGTACAAAGAATACAGCATCCATAAAATTGTTAAATATTTATCTTGTTCCTACCCTTTGTAATGAATTATGCTAGCTCTAAAAAGAATACAAGAATACAAATACGTGGAAGATAATGTCGTGCCTCAAAGTCCTTTCAATCTAACAAATAATTAACATGTGTTGTAATAATCACTCCAGTTCTAGAATACCACAGTATCAATATAATTATATAGTTTGCTTTCACTTAGACTCAGCAGAAATAGACCACTCCATACTGAGTTATGGTTAAAAAATAATTGCTCTGCAGCAAATAACACCTCATAAAACTATGTGCATATATTGCTTAATGATATAAGCAAATGTTGTTGTTGTTAGGTACCATCGAGTCGTATCCAACTCATAGCGACCCTCATAGGGTTTTTCAATGGCTGATTGTTTCAGGATTGCCTTGGGAGGGAATTGCCATGTCCTTCTCCCATTTTTGTGGTGCTGGGAATCAAACTGGGGACCTCAGAAACTGCAGAGCAGTGTTCTACCAACTGAGCTAAACTCTAGCCCATATAAGCAAATAGGACAAATAAAACACATAAAACATTTACTAATCAAATACACATTAATTTCTTGAAATTAATATGGAAAGATAGGTTTTAGGAATTAAAGACTAATATAACAAACATTCTGTATTTCAGAGACCAAAAATTAATAAATATGAGAAATCAACATGCTATGGTTTAGATTTGAAATGTCCCCCAAAGGCTCATATGCTGAAGGTTTGGTCCCCAATACAGGCATTTTCAGAGGTGGGGGCTTTGGGAAAGATCAATCCAGGATGGGTTCATAATGTGATGGGCTCTTGGGAAGTGATAGAAAACTAATATGTGGTACCTAATTCAAGGGAGTAAATCTTTGTGACCTTATCTTGTGCCTGGCTACTCCTTCTCACTCTCTCCTTCTCACTGCTTTCCTGGACCCTGTGAGGTGAGCAGCTTTGCTCTGTTACACCCTTTGCCATGATGTTCTGCCTCACCACAGGCCCAGAAACAATGAACACAGCCTGCTGAAACCATGAGCCAAAATAAATCTTTCCTCCTTTAAGTTGCTCTTTCTCAGGTATTTTGTGACAGTGACAGAAAGCTAACACAAGGGAAAGAACAAGTAGATCTACTATCTAGACTGATTTCATGATTTTAATACAACATACTAAGATCACTGAAATCACTGAATCTCAGGATATTTATGGGACAGGCATTCCTGGACCAGCAATGAAGCCAGATATTTCTCGTTTTAATGGAAGTGCTATAGACAGTTAATCTGCTTTCTTCATTTTTACCTGAATGTAGCACTCTTCTCAATTGTCAGTGAATATTTTGATGCAGAGATTCGAGGAAGATCAAACAGGAAATATCATCTGTCAAAATATTCAAAGAGGTCTCCTACTATGGCTGCTCTAACATCTATAAATACTGCTGCAAATTGTTGTTTGAATTTCCCTAAGTCAAAGCAGCTTCAGAACTCATCTCTTGTCCTCAGAAACCTCTCACCTCTAATAAAGTTGTTTATTTGAATATAGCAAAGACAGATTCATTTTCATACAATTTATGAATGGGGAAATATCTTTTCATAGAGGAAAAAGTGATGTCTAACAGAAGAGGATTTCAATAGATAAAATGTTAAGGTATTTATAAATAACTACTTACCATATTTCATAGAAAGCTTTTATGAATCCCAAATCTAAATTCTAGCTTCTACTTTAGTAGAATCCAATAATTCTGTGGACCTAATAGCACAAATTTAAGCTTGGTATAATTATTGTTGTTGTTGTTAAGTGCCATCAAGTAGGGTCCAACTCATAGCAACCTTCATATAGTTTTCAATGGCCAATTGTTTTGGGAGTGGCCACCATGTACTTCTCCTATTGAAACAACAATAAACAACTAAAATACAATGGAGTTTTAAAAGAAAAAATTGAAAAGAGTAAATGTCTTCCTTTTTGACCATCAAGTAAAATAATCCTATGTGATACTCTTTTAATTGTGAAGAACAAGCTAAATAGACTTAAGAAAATGAATGTGCTGCCAACTAAAGGAACATAGTCTCATAAAAATAGCATCATAAAATTTACATGCTAGTGTTGTAGATGCTTATTTGATTGTTAAGAACACCACCTGTTTTCCAAGAAGCTCTAACATGAAACTAGAAAATATTAAGAGGATTTAATAAAAGCTCAAGTTTTAGAATGAGATTTGAGTTTTTAATAGCCAAATTCCTGTCATTTAATATGATGGATTTAAAAAATATATATATGTATATATATGTGTGTGTTTATATATGTGAATATATATGTGTGTGTATATATATGTATATATATATATATATATGGACTTAAAGGTTTGCATTTGCATGAAATAATCAAGGAATCATGAGCAAAAAAATTTTTTTCATCACCTCCAAGTCTCCAAGAGCTTTTATATATTGTATTACCTAAGTGATCTTTCAGGCCCTTCCCTTCAAAACTCAATTCTAACAATTTGTTGGTCCTGGGGTGATTTGCAATTCAACTTTTTCTGATGTTTCTCACTTTGTGATGTTCTTTTTCCGTCTTTAGCCTGCTTAAACCTCAAGGCTATTCCCTTGCATGTTCTTTCAACTGGCATGTCCCTGCTTGCTTCACTGTCTTGGGAAAACAACAGTCCTGGTTAACTGAAACTCTTCAATTACTCTCATCTGTAAGATTGTGACTGGGATAAAGCACAATCATACTGACTAAACTCACTTTAAGGCCATGATGGAACACCATCTGGCAACCACACTGTACTTTTTAATTCTCCCATCTCCTAGAAGACTATTTCTTCTTCCCAAACTCCCCACGCCACTTCCCCCTTCCTACACTAGCTGATAACTCTGTTTCTAGCATCACTGAGAATGTCAGGACAATCAGTAGAGACCAGTCACAGCACCTCCCCATCCATCCAGCATTTACAAGCCCAAGCACTGATGAACTATGCAACTGCCTATCTAAATAATCAATTCTCTCACCTATACAATTAATTCCATGTCTCTTGCCTTCCAAGAATTTTGTTCCATCTGTTTTCTACTTTCCCTTACATCAAAAATTTTCAGTTTATCGGAGCATGCCTATGAGCATTTTTCACCTATCTTAAAAAACAATAAGAAAAAAACAGCTCTTTATTCTATTACTCTTGTCAACTACTGACTCACAACTCCATTTCTTTAGTTATCTTTGGAGTAAAACTTTGTGAAAGAATAGCCCAGACTCTCTGCTTCCGATTCCTTTCCTCCTTTCTCCCCACTACTCCTCTGAAGTGTTTATCTCACAATTACCAATAGCATCCACATTGCTAAATCCCAGAAGTAGCACTGGAAATATCATCATGCCCCACTCCTCCTCTGCTTTATTCATTTCCAGGATGCCACACACTCTTGCCTGCCTGCCTGCCTGCCTATCTTCCTATCTTCCTTCCTTCCTTCCTTCCTTCCTTCCTTCCTTCCTTCCTTCCTTCCTTCCTTCCGTTTGTCTCATCATCTTTGTGGGGCTCTTCTCTCCAACTTTTCCATGCTATAGTGCCCCGGGGTACAGGTATTCCTGATCTCAGTCATCTCAAATGGCTTTAAAAACCACCTTATATGCCAAAAATGGATTAAATTACCTTTCCAGTTCTATGTCTCTCCTCAGTCCCAGATCGAATATATACAAATGACTAACTGGTATGTGGGCTGGAATTTAGCTCAATTGGTAGAGTGCTGCTCTGCACTCTCTGAGGACCTGAGTCCAATCTCCAGCACCACAGAAACAGGAGAAGGACATGGCAATCCACTCCTGAAGCAATCTCAAAACAATCTGCCACTAAAAACCTATGAGGGTCGATATGAGTCAGATTCACCTCAATGGCATCTGACAACAACTACTGGTATTTACAGGAAGTAAAACAGATCTTTGCATCTCAGCAGACTCACAACTGAACTGTAGAATTTTCCACTCCTAAAGTGTTTCTTTAGCAATATACTGTCTCAATTAATAAAATGTGCACTCTTTAAGTTGCTTGGACTAAAGACTTTGGCATCATCTTGAAACTTCTGTTTCTCAAATGCCAGACAGCCAATCTGTCTGTCAATTATAAACAATCTGTCTTCAACTACTCATCCCATCCACTGATACTACTTTTGTTGAAAATACCATCTTTTACTTGGGTTATTGCAGTAGCTTCTTCTCCCTGTGTCAAACCTGGTCCTGCGTTGCTTTTCATATCAAAATCAGATCATAAAATGCTTGGTGCAAAACTCCACAAACACATTTCACATTTCACTCAAAGAAAAAGCCACGGGTCCTATATGATCTCTTTTCCAACTATTCTCTCCCTTGCTCCTCTTTCTACTCATTCTTGCCTCCCCAATGGTCCTTAAAATAACAGATACCTTCTTGTCTTTTTACCTAGCTCTGAAGCTCTGCTCCTAAATTAGAGGTTCTCAAAATATGACTCCCAAGCCAGCAGCATCAGCATTACCTGAAGTCTTGGGAGAACTGAATTCTCAGGCCCCCTGTAGACTTATGAAATTAGGGACTCTAGCTGGGCCCAGCAATTTGTGTTTTAAGAAGCCCTATAAGTGTTGCTATTGCACACTGAAATTGAAACCAATGCCCCAGATATTTCCATGGGTCACTTCCTATGAGTCTTTGCTTAGATATTACCTTCTGAGTACCCCAGCCACCAAATTTATAAGGCACCCTCCCCTCCTTCCCCAGCACTCAGCATGTTCTTTACTCTGCTCTCCTTTTTCCTATTTTTCAACCCCCATATAATCTTTTAAATGCTATAGCATTTACTTTCTCATCATATTATTGTTTGTCTCACCCTACTAGACTATAAACTCCATTAAGGTAGTAATCTTTTTATGTTTCATTCACTGATAATATATGTCTTAAATAGCATCTGACAGAATGCAAGCACCTTACTGAACAGCTGTAGAACAGAATAAATGCGTGACTTGAACTTAATTTTTGTGCTCAGTGGGGAAAATCAAACGATTAAAGTGTGCCCAACTAGCAGGCAGGGAGTCTTCTGACATTTAGAGGTTGTAGGTCTGAGTACGGTAACTGTAATGTCACTACATGTCATTGTAAGAGGTACTGAGGCAAAATGTATATGAACACCTCTGATACTGGACATATTTTATGGAACACAGGATCCATCCAGGAAACCTGACCACTCCATCTACCTTTCTAATATTATTATTTGTTGTTGTTAGGTACTGTCGAGTTGTTGTCTGACTCATAGCAATCCTACGTACAACAGGTGAAACAGTATTGTCAGTGCTTCTCTGCTATTCATAGGGTTTTCAATGGCTGAATGTTTCTTGGGAGTAGGTTGCCCAGTCTTTCTCCCAAGCCTATAGTACCTGGTGTTCCCAGGTGATCTCCCATCCACATACTAACCAGGTCCATCCCTGCTTAGCTTCTGAGATCTGATGGGATCAGACACCACAGTGGTACAGCTGCAGGCAATATTATTTGGAAGACAGAAAAACTCAGGTTGTTGTCCTGTGCTTTCGACCATTGAAACATAAGAGTGCTGATGTTTCCAAATGCTTCCTCCATGAAGGTGGAGGTGGGACAGTACAACTCATGACAATCCCATACTTTCCTGGGAGCCAGACAGAGCCCCTCGACAAAATTGAAGAAAAGGGCAGCTACTTCTGTGGCTCCTATACCCTCCTGGCTTTGCTGCAAAGGTGGGCTGAAGTAGCCTTTTGTCTTCCTATATGTGAGTTTAAAAAGTCTCTCAAACAAAAGCAAAGTAACTTAGGAAGAGGAAAAGATATTAAAAGAAAGAATTACTTTTCTTTAGTGCCATGTGAGTACCAATACCAGTACCAAGTGCTACTGTTTAATATCTACAACATGGCCCCAATTCACTGATGCATCCTGCAACCATCCAAGCCATGGTAATACTTCAAGCATATGTGTAACAGAATACAGAAACCTTTGCTAAATTATAATTTCTACTACAAATTTATTCTGAAGAAGGTGTACAATTTGGATAATCTCTTATGGGAACAATTTCAAGAATCAGGGCTACATAAACCAGATCAATTTGCTGCCATTTTTATAACATCAACACAGTGTGTTTCTTTGTGACATCTAGGGTTGGTCTTTCCACTGTCTTTAAAATGCTCTCAATAATTGTCTCTATGATTGACTAATGTAAGTAAAACCATATCTAAGAAGAAGAATAAAGAGCACCCAAATCCCTACCATATCAGTGATGTCTACATCCATAACATTCTATACTTTTGGCTCTGAACCATCTAATAGCTTTATTCTAGTACAACAATAAAAGCCACTAGGAAAACGAGGAAACAGCATGGCGATTACTACTCTTAGCATTGCACAGAATGTTGGAGTCTTGGTGTTTGTTTGCATTTGCTTAGAATAAGTATCTAAGGGAAAATTAAGTTCTAAGCTGAGGCTACTATTTGAAATCCCAAAAAGGGCTCCCAGGAATAGTTTGGCTTTTTCATGACAATAGATTTTTGGATGAAGTACACCATTCCCTAATGAAAAAGATCTGGCACTGCTTCTTATGGTAAAACTTGATCAATGTGAAGAGACTCATGATTGGTTTGGGAATGAGTGTTATAATAAAAGAAACATGAAATTGGCTGTGCTTTGGCAGGATATACCTCACACCATCATAAGCACCATCATTCTGGCCCACAGATGGTCCCACCATGCCACGACTGTTCGAGTTCCTACTGACATCACTGACAGAGCTGGCACCAAGACAAAGGAACAATCCAGATAAAGTCACGACGGATTCTGCTTCACTGAAGTCCCATGAAAAATAAACCAACTTTACTGCCTTTCCACTAACCACCCCCTCAAAACAAACAAACAAACAACATCAACAAACAACAACAACAACAAACCTACCATGCAATAAATCTGAGACTCTGCAGAGAAACTCAATATGTACAAGTGAGTAAACAGGAACAGGAAAGTAGCAATTATAGAAAGGAAAGGGCAAATCTTTTAAAAATGATGACAAATCAAATGTCATAAATGTGAAATAATGGTGCTGCAAAATGTGGACTCTGAGTCATCCAGGCTGGGATTATCTAATACTGTAACTAAAACAATAGGTCATAGTTCAGGAGTGGGTAACATTTGCTTGTACCTATGTTTTATAAAAGGATACCAATGCAGTGAGTTTTTACTGTATGGACAATATTGAAGTTTGCATATTCGTTAATAAAAAGTAGTTTACATTACCCGCATAAATGCTTGATGTATCCTACAGTTAGCTCTTCCGCTTGATACTTGTATGCTTCCGGTAATCACGTCAGAAGTCCCATTAGAAGAAAAGTAAAATCTTGATGGAGATTCTGGCTTTCTGTTCACATCCAGACTCATGTTATAAAACAAAACTGTGGAAGTATGCAGAGAGTAATTATTTAATATAAGCAAGTACATTTACTATTTTCGGGATGGTAATAGTTATATGCCTGCAGCCATAGCCCTGTGGCATCTGATCCTGTCAGATCCAAGCAGGGTCAGGCCTGGTTAGTAATTGGATGGGAGATTGCCTGGGAACACCAGGTGCTGTAGGCTTGGGAGATGGACCCGGCAACCCACTCCCAAAAAGCAACCCGCCATTGAAAACCTTATGAACAGCAGAGAAGCACTGACAATAGTGTTTCACCTGTTATACACAGGGTTGCTGTGAGTCTGATACCGACTCGATGGCACCTAACAACAACAATAGTTATATGTCTGCCACCACAGCACTCCCATATCTGATTCCACCTGTTGTTAAAGCTAAGCAGGGTCGGCCTGGTTAGTCATTGGATGGGAGACTGCCTGGGAATACTAAGTGCTGCAAGGTAGGGAGAAGGACCTGTTAATCCACTCCCCAAAAAATAAGCTACCACTGAAAACCCTATGAAGAGCAGAGAAGCACTGACAATAGTGCCAGGATTGGTAAAGTGTCAGGTAGTGTTTCATCTGTTGTACACAGAGTTGCTATGAGTCAGACCTGAGTCAAGGTCACCTAACATCCACATATATATGAACCACAGAATCAAAGTTGTTACTAGTAATAAAAGTCTTGAGTAAAATTTCAAATTACTTAGGATTCCTTTTTGTCCATATAATATCTGATTAAGAAAGTAGAGGCTAGAGGTCTGTGCTCAAAAGTCACTTGAAATAAATCTCTCTTGTATGACTACATGACTAATTTCATATATGGTTAGGCTCATTTATGTCTTTGTCTCTGATTAGAGGCCTTGCTATTTTTTGATTTTTATATATGTAAATGAACACATAGTTCATAATTAAAATTTGTATAAGTGGTTTACTCAAAAATATCTTTTTTCCAATCTTATTCCCTGATTATTTATCCTCTATGTTTTATTGGTCTGTAATTTGACCTTCCGGTGTTAATTTGTGCAAAAAATAAAAGAAAATATGAACACACTCTCAAATATCTTAGTGGAATGTCAGGGTTTATTTCAAATCTGACATAATAAATATTCACTTATGAAACAAAAATCTTCAGATTAACAAAAAAAAATTAAGAGCAGAAAACAAAAGCAAAACAAAATAAACATTGGAGCCAGATCTCTTCAAGTAAAGGAAACATTTCCTGAATCTAAATGGGTTCTTTACAAAGCAAGCTACAGTCTAATGAGTTGCCATTCATTACATAGGAGCAATAATTCATAAGTGATATTTCAAAGAACTTATGTAATTTCTAGAATATTCACTTATAGTTTAGGAGCAACTTCTGAAAATATTTTTTATCTATTTATTTCAAGGAAACATAAGCATAAAACCTGTATTACTCTTATATATTTCAAATAATTTTAAACATTCTTTTATTTAGAAAATAAAGTCTAAATCAATGGACTTCAAATTACAGTAACTAATATTCAGTAACTCAGAGAGCTGCAATTGAAATAACCATCTACAAATTCTTCTCCAAGTTCAGACAAAAAGTAAATGGAAATGGGGCAAATAAAAACCTACTCCTAGCAGGAGACAAAATGCCTTGGTTTTATTAAACATTCTTACCATGTGAATTATTGAGTCATTTTATGACAATTATAAAGCACATTTCTATAACAATGTTATGCTTATTTATGAGTTTCATATATTTGTTTTCAACCTTTAAAAAATTATGTCAAAAATATAGAATTGATAGTACAAGAAATTCTGATTTTGCATAAGGGAAACAGCCCTATCCATCCAAAGTGTATCTTTCAGATAATCCATCAGCTTGTCTATGTTAATGTGTAATTCACTCTGAGGTCATGTTCCCAAGGTGCTAGTTCTCCAATTAATAACCAGATGAAGGCTTTGCCCATGCTCTTATTACTGCAGCTCTGGCCAGCACTCTTCCACAGCACTATTAAAAATGAGTGTCATAAAGTAGAGATACCAGGCTCATTCTATCCATTTCATTAAAAGCTAATTCAGACTGAGACCTTTATTACATATCTATAGTTTGGTTCAATAAGTATTTGCCACCCTTCATGATTCTTAGATGACAGCAGCCCTCAGAGACATGAGTATAATCAACATAGGTTTTGTAGGATTGTACATTTTGTGAACTATTAACATCCAAATGATGAACCCAGGTAGGCTTGTCTCTTACCATGGGCTAATTTCACTAATAGCTCTTCTAATACTACCTTAAATACAACAAAATCAGTAGCATTAATCTGATAGCAAAAAGGTAATAATTAAAGAGTTACATATATATAATAGGGGACTGACCACAATGTTAGGTGAGCCCTATCAGTGCTACTTTCTCCAGAGGAGACAATTTAAATTGGTCTACTCACAGGGAAATGGGCATCGTTCTCAGGAGCTGATGGTGGCAGTATATTACTGAGAGAGGTATTTAATTTAGAAATTAAAATCAGCATCTACACTCCAGGTATGCTTCTTCAATCATTCAAGCAAAACAGAAAATATTTTAAAAAAGAGTCTTCTGCCTGTCAAGTCTCCTATCCTAAAGCCAGCTCCAGGTTTTAAAGAGTTTAGAAGATTTGGGGATGTGGCTCAGTGGTAGAGCACTTTTCTAGCATTTGTGAGATCCAGAGTGATCCTCAGCACCACACATAATAAATAAATAAATAAATAAATAAATAAATAAATAAATAAAACATAAATAAATAAATAGCTTGGTAAAGTAGAGGAGCTATGATGACACTGTTTCTGCTCTAAAGAGATTTCCCAGATTAAGTTCAGAGGGATTACCTCAAACTAATATAGCTTTGGCTTTGTGCATCACTCCCTGGTTAGAACAACAAAGGGGGAAAAGAGGTGTAAATCAAATGACTGCATCTTTCTGCTGTAAAGAAGATCTCCATGACAGTGAGGGCTCAAAGAGTGACTGTGAGATCAATGATGAGCTGCGTGCTCCAGTCAGACACTGCTTCTGCAAGGCACACTTACCAATATAACCTGGAACCGCTTTGCCCTTATATGAGAAACACAATGTTAGGTCCACGCACACAGAAGGCAATCCATTCTCAGCACAGTTAAAGTTTGTTCTGTTTACTGACTCAGGGTGGCTTAAAGATGCTTCAACAATCACAACAGGCCTTGTTCTAAGGAGGAAATAAAATTAGCAATATTAATGGCAGAATTCATTTTCCTTAAGAAGATAGTTGCATTTGCTTGGTCAGTTTCTATTGATCAAGTAATTTCATTAATCTTCTTTATTTAGTATGTGCATCCATACTGAACTACATTTCTGTGCACAGACCAAGAGAAATTTTCACTTAAATATCTAAAAACATTAACTTTATCTGATGGTTTGTTTAATTTTATCTGAGCAAGGTAGGGAAAATAAAGTTCAATAATTAAACTTCAGGATACCAAAAAAAGTGTCATGATGACACTGTCACTGCTGCTTTTAAAAACTCCCTCCCATCATTTATAATTAAGCTCAATTGTCATTAAGCAGTGAAATGTACCAACCTTACCTTAGCAACACAGCAGAATCAGACTGAAAAGCACCAACTGCAACATCTGGAGAATAAAAAAATAAAACACTACCCACATTAATGATCATCATTAGTCAAAGAGAATTACTTTTCAGCTATAAATACTTAACTGCATATCACCTTTTGACTATATCAAAACACTATTTACAGAAAATTAATTAGAAAAGACAACCTAGCATCTTAAGATTCATTCCACATTTGCCTGAATCTATTCATTTACAATAGCATTCATCTCCTTCATAATTTAACAAATTTTACAACATAAACTTATAAAAGAATTGCCAAGACAAAATTCAATTTTTGAGCTAGATCGATTTACCCAAAATTTCCTTTCAAAGTTAAAAAAAAAAAAAACTAGCCTCTTCTTTCATCAACTTAAGTTTGATTGAGTTTCATGGGTTGATTTTTTTCAAGAAAAAAGGAATATGACATTAAGTAACTAAGTGTAAAGCTGAGAAATCATTTGATTATTTCTGGCCCATCTTTGAATTGAAGAACGTTTTAAAAATTCAGTAAAAAATATCAGTAAATCAAAGTCTTCCACATCAGTTTTATGCATTCATAATAAAGCAGAATCCACAAAAGACCTTATTCCAATTTATGAAATAGTGTACATTGTGTACTCACCTATGTATCCATTATTATCTGCATCAATGTGTCCTGATATTGACTGCCCAAACATCCTTAATGATTTACTGATTTGAAGTCCTTCAATTCTCTGAAAAACAGATAAGTTACCTGGGAAGCAGTTTTTAGATACCTAATATTTAGTTGTGCTGGGGTTTAGCTCAGTTGGTAGAGTATTGTTCTCTGAGTATTGTAGTCTCTGAGGCCCCGAGTTCAATTCCCAGCACCCCAAATATGGGAGAAGGATGTGGCAGTCCACTCCTGAGACAATCCTGAAAAAGTCTGCCATTGAAAACCCTATAAGGATGGCTATGAGTCGGACATGACTCGACAGCACCTAACAACAACAACAACAATATTTAGTTACATGATGAATCTTCTCTGGTATGCTCTGGCACATTTACTAACAATGGATTTTAGTTAGACAATAGCTGGTATTGCAGGGTCAAAACAGACCTTCAGGTGTTTGCAGACATGGGGCTCTGTAGCACTTCCTTAAGTGCTGGGTACATGCCTTGTTCCCTAAGTGCTGGGATCACATGCAACCCCAACAGCATGATACCAGTTAAGGGTTAAGAGAAATACTTCTGAGACAAAATTTCCCAGCTTGAAATGGGCAGTTGATACGTACTGTGTGACTTTTAAAAAATTACTTTGTGAACAAAGGGAAAAATATGTAGCACAGACTTTTTTTCCAAAACAGTTCTTATGCTCTCTCCTAAAATCTTTTTTCCAGCTCTGTATTTACTTCCTTAACCAACACATGTAACTAAACAAGTTATGTGGAAAACAGGATGCCTATAATCACTTAGTGGCACCTACTACTCAGGCTTATAATGAAAGCCTACGTACTTAGCCAGATTGCTCCCTAGCATTTAAGAAGAACCCAAGTTAGCTATCTTTCTTATGGTCCACGTATCTAAATTCATGTCTAGATACTGATTCATAACTATCAGGCTGCTCTCCATAGTAAGAAAAAGGATTATTTTTACTAGACAAGTACATAATTTTCATATTAAATGTAGAGAATCACTTGCTCATTTTTGTCTAATCAATGTACTAGTTAATGTTTCCATAAAAATATCCCCAAGATATTTTTATGGAAACATTAGCTAGTCTACATAAAATAGTACTAGCTAATGTTTCCATAAAAATATCTTGGGGAAAACATTTTTCCCTTGCATGTGAATGTAATTTTTTCTATGAACTGAAATGCCTTGAATTTTCAAGATATAAAAGCGAGGTCAGCATTTGATCATGAACCTTTATTAAAAGGCTATCATTTTACTAATCCACACTGCAAGAAACATGTTATATACATATTTGATATCCCTGTGCAATCTTTATGAAATATGAGGCTTTAGCCATAAAGCAAGGCACAGTTAATCAAATCCAAATGGGCATACTTGCAATAGCATGGCTATGACCTCAAGAACACCAAGTGATGAAATACAGAGAGAACTCTTTAATAGCTTATCTTTAGATAAGCTAGAAATGGATTAGAACTCTTATCCATGAAAAAAATGGTTTAAGGAAAATGATTTAATCTTCTAGAATGAGACCATTTACCATTATTATAAGAAAAAGGTGAAATAAAATGTTAAATATCTAAAAGAAGAAAAATAAGTCCACATAACCACTGGAAATAAGGGCACCTTTATCATCAATGCTTCTTTTGTCTTTCTTTTTGCTTGTTGTTTTGTTTGTGTGTGTGTGTGTGTGTGTATGTGTGTGTGCATGGATCATTTACAAATGCTTCTTTTGAACATAAAATATTATCTCACCTGTGAGAAGGTGGATGAGATCCCATCGACTCGGCCATTGTAAATGTAAATAGCACCTCGCAAGTCATCTTCTTGTGGAGCTCCAATAGCAACATCTATTGGAGGATTTAAACAGTGGAAAATAACAGATTCTTGATATGAAAAATGAACTTTGGAAGCTAACTTTTATAATCCCTAATTCTTATGACACGGTAAGAAAAGTTGCTTCTATAAAAACTACCAATCTTCTCAGGTTGAAAAGAACATCATCATCATTACACAGGATTACACAGAATAGACTATGCATGGAAGAAAGCAGAGTGGATGGGTCTGAGGGATATTCTAAAAGAATGGTTAAGGGTATGGGCTCTACAGCCAGATTGCTGGGGTATAATCCCAGCTCTGCTACTGGGCTCCACTGTACTATAATGCACCCATTCCTTTATCTCTCTGTTAGCTCTCCTGCTCACAAAATGGGATCATAATAAAACCCATGCTCAGCATAAAAAAATTAAATATAACTCATGTAAGGTGCCTAGAATAGTGTCTGGCACATAATATATTGTTCTAATCTATGAATATTACAGCCACAAGAATCTTGATTTTGAGTTTATAGGCTTGGCTTTACAGGCAAAATGAATTTTAAATCAATTCCTATTACAGAGGATTTCAGAAAATGGATTTGTGCTGTAAAATAAAAATGACTGCACCACCTTTGTGAGGGCTGGGGTTTAGCTCAGTTGGTAGAGTGCTGCCCTGCCCTCCCTGAGGCTCTGGCTTCAATCCCCACCACCACAAAAATTGGGGAAGGACATGGCAGCCCACTCCTGAAACAATCTCAAAATAATTAGCCATCAAAAACCCTACAAGGGTCATTATGAGTTGGACCTGATTTGATGGCACCTAACAACAACAACTTTTGTGAATTTATTAAGATTCATACCAGATTATAACATCAAGAGAAAAAAAATTAATCTACTGATAAAAGAAAACCCAAAAGTAAGAGAAACAATGACTGATCTGGTTGGTTGCATGTGGTAAATACATAGCATGAAGGAGAATAATAATATTCTATAGTTTTAAGAGTGCTACAATTTTTACCATGTACAAAGTCTATATAAGTATATATTTATGTGCAATATTTAAAATGACTTTAATTGAAACCTAAAGTATAGAAAGTTTTCATGATATTACTTATCATTGTCTAGCAAATCTACAACCTTTTAAACAATTTTAGTGCTACCTCAACAGACATAAAAATATCCTTGATATGTCATTACATTAAATGCTATATAAGTTAAAAATGTAAGAGATTTTCTATTTTCATTTGTAAAAAATGGTAGTCCCTAATATTTATTTTATGTAGACATACTAAGGCTAGACTATTTTACTTGTACAAACCATTTTAAACTTTCATATAAAATAAACCCATTCATTGACTTATTGGATAACTACTGAGCATATACCTGCCTGTTTTCCAGGCAATACTACAAAAAAGGATCTCATAATCTATTGCTGAACAACAGCAAGTGAAAACAGAATAATAACAGCACACATAAAGAAGTGGTGGAAATCAGGAAAGTCTCCTCAGACATGATGATGTTTGAGATGAGGGGAAGGTATCGGCAGGTCATTGCCAGATGAAGAAAGGAGGAAATGCAGTTTAGATAGAGGGAAAAGGCTATGTGAAGGAAGCAAGGCAAGAAGCAGCTGGGCACACCTGCAGAATGACAACTGGTTTGAATGATCTGGAACCAGATTAGTGCAGACTAAAACCACAAAGGAATATAATGGGAGGAGTGGGAAGGAATAGAGAAAGAGAGGGGAAAGAAAAGAGGAGAGAGGTGAGGGGTGGGCAAGAAGTATCACAGAGCCATTGAAGAGAAGACCAGTTGGCAATTTCATCAGTCAGGCCTGGGTTGATACTTCCATCATGTGGTCTAATCCATGTTAAGTGGAGTTATGTCAGGTCCTGCTTATAGTGATCCTATATACAGCAGAATGAAATACTTCCCAACTCTGTGCCAGACACATGTATCTTTTCTATGTTGAAGCCCATTGTAGTACCCACTGTGTCAATTCATATAGTTGAGGGTCTTCTTTTTTTGTTATTGTTGACTAGCCACTCTCCCAACCATGATGTCCTTTTCCAGGGATTAGTCCCTCCTGACAACATGTACAAAATATTTCAAACACAGTCTAGCCATCCTTGCTTTCAAGGAGCACTCTGGTTGAAATTACTTTAGAGTGGATCTGTTGGCTCTTTGGCAGTCCACGGTATATTCAACATTTGTCTCCAGCACCATAATTCAAAAATATCAATTTTTCTCCTGACTCCCTTATGCAGTGTCCAGCTTTCACAACAATATGATGTGAATGAGTCAGGTGCATCTTCCTCTTAAAGGTGACATCTTTACTTTTCAACCCTTTTAAAGAGGTCTTTTGCAACAGCTTTTCCCAATGCAAATGTGCCTTTGACTTCTTGACTGCTGTTTCCATGAGTGCTGATTATAGGACCAAGTAAAGCAAAATCTTGGACAACCTCAATCTGTTCTCCTTAACATGAAGTTGTATACTGACCCAATTGTAAGGACTGTTTTCTTGATGAAGTGTAATCCGTACTCAAGGCTGTGTTCTTTGATATTCATCAGTAAATGTTTCAAATCCTCTTCAGTTTCAGCAAGCAGAGTGTGTCACCTGCATAATGCAGGTTGTTAATGAGTCTTCTTCCAATCCTGATTACATGTTCTTCTTCATAAAGTCCAGCTTCATGGATTATTTGCACAGCATAGAGGTTAAAGAGGTATGGTAAAAACGATATAGCCCTGACACACACCTTTCTTGATTTTAAACACAGTAGTCTTTTTTTGTTCTGTTTGAGTGACTGCCTTCTGATCCATGTACAGATTCCTCATTACAATTAAGTGCTCTTGGTATTCACATTCTTCACTATGTTATGTTAGTTGTTATGATCCACACATTCCAATGCCTTTGCATTATCAAAAAAAAATACATACACATCTCTCTGGTATTCTCTTTCTACTAATATCAATTTGATACCAGCAATGATGTTCCTGATTCCACCTCCTCTTCTGAATCTGCCTTGAATTTCTGGAAATTCCCTGTCAATATACTGCTTCAATCATATTTGAATGATCTTTAGCAAAATTTTTCTTGTGTGTGACATTAATGATACTTTTTGATAATTTATGCATTTGGTTGGATCCCCTTTCTTGGGAAGAGTTACAAATATGGATCTCTTTCAGTAGGTTGGCCAGGTAGCTCTCTACCAAATCTCTTGGTATAAACAAGTTAGCACCTCCAGTGCTCCATCTGTTTGTTGAAATATCTCATTGGTATTCCAACAACTCCTGGAGACTTGTGTTTCACCAGTTCCTTCAAGACAGCTTCCATTTATTCTTTCATTACCATTGGTTCCTGATCATATGCAACCTCTTGACATGGTTAGTCATCCACCAATTCTTTTTGGTATAATGACTCTGTGTATTCTTTCAATCTTCTTTTGTTGTTTTCTGCATTGTTTAATATTTTCCCTGTAGAATACTCCACTGTTGGCACTCAAGGCTTGGATTTTTCTTCAATCCCTTAAGCTTGAAAAAAATAAGAGTATGGATTTCCCTTCTGGTTTTTTTCCTACAGTGCTTTGTACATGTCATTATAATATTTGATTTTGTCTTCTCCAGCTGCCCTTCGAAATCTATTCAGTTTTTTAACTTAGTCATATCTTCCTTTTACTTTAGCTGCTCAAAGTTCAAGGGCAAGTTTCAGAGTCTCTTTTGACATGTAATTTTGTCTTTTCTTTTTTTCCTGTCTTTTTAATCACCTTTTACTTTCCTTATGAATGATGTCTTTGATGTCATGCCACAACTTGCCTGGCCTTCGATCATTGGTGTCTTGAGGTGGTCTCTGAACTCAGGCGGGATAGACTCAAAGTCATACTTTGGCTCTTGTACACTTGTTCTAATTTTCTTCAGTTTTAGTTTGAACCTGGTAACTGGAATTCTAGACTTTGATGCCTGATAACAAGACATGTAAAAACAATCAGCCTGGACTATGAAGCAGGTGATATAGAGATTCTTGCAGTCTTGTTTACTAAGTACTAGTGATCTAAATAAAGGCAATATGTTGAGACAATACTGATGAATCTTTTTAGCTGAACAATTTTTATTTAAAGACCCAGATTAGTATTCTTTCTACCCAGAGGATACTTGGTTATATTCAAACTTTGGCTAATACAGATCCAAATTCTTACTTTCTAGGATTACACCTAAGTATTATATGACATATAATGCCCTAAAGTTCAAGCTATCATTATGGAAATGATGTTAATACAATTGAATTATATGTAATAAATAAAAGGTTTTTCCATGCATTTTCACCTTTCTGAACACAATATAAAGAATACTAAGATATTTGACAACTGCTTTTACTTTCCATCTAAATATTTATCTTATCCTAGTTTAAATCATAATTAGTATATTAGCACAATTGTCTTAGTGGCAGTCAATAATTACATAATGTTTACAAATGCAGGCATGTGTTAGAGGCCACACATATTTATTGGTGTAACTGTCACAAGTATCATATCAAATAAATAAATCATTTTGATCCCAACTTTTCAGGTGAGTAAACTGAGGCACTTAGTGTAACTGTTCCCAGAATTTGGCACAGTGGGGATTTAAATTCTGCAGTCTGACCTCAGTGCCTGTTATGCATGAGGATATAAAGTCATTGACAGCAGAGATGAGCCCTAAAGTTCCCCTCTTAGCACCCAGTTGTGTTCAGTGTCACAACAGTGCTCACTTCATCATGTGATAATATGCCAATATTTATTTCCAAGGCATATAAAATAATAATACAACAATTCACAGTTAGAGATTCTTAATATGGTTCCACTCTAAAAATACTCAACTATATAGTCTAGAAGTCAGATGATAAGTCTAAGGTGATAAAAAGAAAATCTAAACCAATAAATAATAAGTAATCTTGCCAAGGGGCTGGGATTTAGCTCAGTTGGTAGAGTGCTGCGCTGTAGTCTCTGAGGTCCTGAGTTCAATTCCCAGCACTGCAAAAATGGGAGAAGGGTCTGGCAATCCACTCCCAAGGCAATCCCGAAACAGTCAGCCATTGAAATCCCTATGAGGATCACTATGATTCGGATACCAACTTGACGGCACCTAACAACAACAACAATCTTGCCAAATCTATTTTGCTTATGGAATCCAAAATGTTATCTGTTTGTTGATCACGTCAGTCTTGGTTGGTCTATCTACCTACTTATTCCATAAAATTTCCCACACTTTTGATGAATCTTTACCCTGGACTTTTTCCAAATTGATTGGTCATCTTCTTAGAAAAATGGCTTGCTATGAAAGTGAACACGAGAAATATAAAAAGAGAAATCCATGTATGGAAATGTCATAATGAGATGCATTAAGTTGTACATTAAAAATAACCAATAAAATTCAAAATAAGAAAAAAAAAAGAAAATGGCTTGCTATGCTTTTTTGAGGACACAGGATATATACTCTTTTTTCCTTCTGAGCAATTTAAAAATATGACAGAGACCAAAATAATTTAGATTTGCTGGGCAAAGCACCACTAAGTTTTGCCAAAGAAAAAGGCATTAAGTGCAATTTGCATTTAATGGTGAAGATGGAATAAAAAAAGAAGAGGTGGGGTTTTCATTCCTTGTCCACACAATTGCATAGTCCCTGCCATGAACACAAAAGATCTTTCATCCCTTTACCCCAGAAAAAGAAGATGAGATAGAAGATGGAGGAAAACAATAGAGAAACATTAAAAGTAAATAAGCAAATAAACAAACAAAAATAAATAAATTAAACAAAAACCCACGTAGATACCTTGCAGCTTCTCCCAGGCAGACACTGGAAGAATGGAATTAACAGAACTAGAACACACTCCTCATACCTCCAAATTTTCATGGGCTTCCTAAACTCTAAGATGTGAAAAAATGACTACTTATGCGCAAAATAAAAAATAAATTTGGTCCAAGTAGAAAAAGTGTGAAGTAGCCACTCGATGTAAATTGGCTGTGATTTTTAAATGCATAAATCAACATAAATATACATAAATTCTACAGACCATCACTTGGATGGTAGTCTTTCCAGCACAGAAGTACCTTTAGGAGTGGAATGCTGAGGGCTCTCAGAAGTGCCACCTCAAACTCTGGTTCTCATACATAAGCTGAAAGACTGCACTCTATCCTGCAGGTCTCCTCTGAGGTCCTCTTCCTAAGTCTCACAGACAAAACACTTTCTGTCTGGCCTTCACAACCACTTGCAATATGCCTGGGACTTTCCCAGACACTAGCGGGATTTTCATAAGGGAACTTGCCATGACTGTGTCGCAATTTCAATGATGAAATGAGATGATTAATGTTGGTTTGTCATTGTTTTTATTTGTTTTTGAGACAGGTCTCCCTGTGTCACCCCAGGCTGGCCTTAAACTCATTATCCTCCTATCTTAGCCTCCCAAGTGCTGGGATTACAGGCATGCACCCCCATGCCCAGCTGTCACTGACAATTTGATGCCACAAAAGTCATTTCTCATGTGCATGCTCGTGCATATATTTTAGAACATTCAGAATAGTGAGTGGGCTTCCCTGAATGTACCAATTAAAATAAAATATAGAGGAATCATAAGTAAATACAATATTTTACTAAATGGCAATTTTGTGTTTTTAAGAGAAATGATATTATTTTATAATATATATGAAATACCAGGTTCATAAACATGGTTTTGCCCATAGATTTTTATTAGGTAGGATCCTTTAAATTCAGCACTAAATGAGGTTTGTTTTCATATTTTGATCTTGTTTTCCATTTGATTATAAAATGACTTAAAAAGTCATTATATCCTTCCTTTATTATGGCACATATTCCATACCTGGCATGGTAGGTATGACACAAAATAAATGCTAAGTAAATATCACAGAACTACTGACTGCTGAAACAGTAATCATAATGGAGTTTTATATGCTTTTTGGTAACGTAATCATAATAACCAAAAACTATCTACATACATATTTTTTTCACTTTTGAAATTGAAATAGTAATATTTTTATACCACATTATACTATTTTACATTTGAGATGGTTCATTGAAAGCATGTATATATTCAATAACCGACTTTGTTTTGTGTGAATAATGACTTTTACACATTTAAAGTAGGCTGAAGCTTTGTTGTTGTTAGGTGCCATCGAGTCATGTCAAACTGAAGCTTTAGGTATAAGAAATTAAGAAGGTAAAAATTTATAGCATTCTTTTACTTACATTAATATCCAACTAACTTTTGACCTAATATAATCACATACTAATTGTCAATGACTATTCCAAGAAGACAATTCTGAGCCCTGAAAATAATTATCAAATACTTGTATGCTGAACCCGTAAGAAATTAGTGAACTCAAGGAAATTGCACACTCTCCTCAAAAGCCTATTCATCACTATATGCACAGTTTTAACATGCTTAATTAGCACTCAGTACTAGATTGAAGAAGGGCCTGGCAATCCACTCCCAAGGCAATTCCGAAACAGCCATTGAAAATCCTATGGGGGTTGCTATAAGTTGGATACCGACTCGACAGCACCTAACAACAACAACAACTAGATTGAAAAAAAAACAAACATTGAAAGGGAATGCTGGTAGAGGCAGTTATTTCAAAAACAGGGCTGGTAACTAAGGCAAACATGTATAGTTAGGACAGCACCATCTATTTGATTTTTGAAATACTGCCCTATCAGTTGGTAAATTGCCACTGTCCCTGAGTCTCCATGTTGCCCTTTGCTTCTGCTCCAACTCTCTTGTGGAATCCTCCAAATCTTCCCACAAAGCAGCAGCTGAACAAGGAATATCTGGCACAGCAGGGGCTTCCAGAACTCTTTCCAGCTCTGCAGCCAGGCTCTGTTGGGTTTGGTCAGTGCCTTTACTGTATTGATAAATACTGTGGTCCATTGAATCTATAATACACATTTCCCCCCATATTTTATTTCTGAAATCAGGATCTTAAAATAAAAAAGTATGTTTCACAGCTTACTAAGCAGCATTTTTAGAGCCATCCAAAATAACTATGCTACTTGTAATCGATAGTGCCTTAGAGTTAATGAACTAAGGTATTTTGAATGTCATCCCTCATTAACAATGGTAAAGATCAATAATGACAATTGAGAAGAAGTCAAATATAAAATTAAAAAGAAAACAAAAGACAGCATACTATTCTAGCTCTATTTTCAATAGAAAGGCAAACAAGAGAAAACTCCAATCATGTTCTCTCCCAGGAACCATTTTAAGTGTGGAGATCAAATACCAAATTAGATATTTTTAATTACCTTCAAAGCCATCATTGTCAATATCACCAAGATTAACTATAGATTCTCCAAATCTTGCAGCATATTTGTCACTTCCAATGAGTGCTGTTTCCATTTCATTCATTACTGCTCCCTAGACAGAAAGGGGAAGAAAGGTGTCATTATAAAGTTCCCTGACAACTTTACACATGATTTACTGCTGTAATTGGATATGGATTTTTTCTAATGCATCAAACAAGTTGGACAAACCACAGACTGAGCTTCAGTACACACATCTCAGTTCAATTCAATAAATATTTATTTAGCATGTCAATATACATAATAGTATGATTAGAGCTCAGAGGACATAAAAATTTGTCAAACTCATGATCCCTGGCTTTGAAAATCCAATAGACCATTTTGATAATTCAATTTAACAAATATTTATTGAACTCTCACTAAAGACAATGCACTGTGCAGAGCAAATAGGTAAAGGGGGACAAGGAAAGTATGTGTCTAAAACAAACTTTTTCTTCTAGAAACCACTGTTACAGGGAGGGCTTAGCACGAGCATGTAAATAACTCAAAAGAATGCACAGGTTTGGAATAGGAAGGAAAAGATATCTGGGAGAGATTTCATAAAGGAGATGGCAGGCAAGGTGGCTACTGAGAGAAAAATCTATCAGCAAAATAAATTCCAAAGGCTTCGACAGTAATGAATGGTATGTTTATGAATAAGACAACAAAGTCACATTGTGGAGTTTAAGGTACAGGAATTTGATCATGGAGGGAAATTTAATGTAGTGAAAAATAGAAACCCACTGAAGGTTTCTGAGTTGAGGAGTGACATGACTGAAATTTGTCTTTGGAACCTTATCCCAGAAGTCACAGAGCATGGATTAGTCAACTGATACCTTGGAAGTTGGAAGATGAGTTATACTGAGAAGTTCAATAATACTGTAATAACAAGCTATTGCAGTAATAGCTGTCAGTCCTCTTTACACACTCTGATCATATCAGTCTCTTGTGTTAAAAAAAAAAATCTATGCTTCACTCATAAATTCTTTCTTCTTCTCATATATGGTGTATTCATCATGCCCTAAGCACATATATTCCTCTCCTTGTGAAGTACCCTTCACATTGTATTTTCTACTTGAAAAATTCCTATTCTTGTCTTGCACAAATACTACTTCCTCTGTGAAACCTTAAGGACAAAGCAAATTTCTCTTTCAACTTTCTATGTGCCATTTACCATGTTCTAATCCACTGTTTACTCCCATGTTTGGGATTTTCACCAGCTCTTGAGGTCTCAGGGGTCAGGAATAAGATTATTCTCTGCTCTTTTCTTAGTCATTGTTACATTCAAGACTCTCACCAATTGTCCCTTATTTTATTCTAAGTGAATTAAGATGACAAACTCATCTCTATAGATGTAATCATTGCCATCAAAGCAAGCAAGAGATTAAGTCAAAAGATGTCAGATGAAACCTTTTGGCTCCTGGGGAAATGGTTACAGAGAAGGGAGCCAGGGTTCGGGGAAAGTAGATGAGATACAGACTTAAAGACAATGCAGTGCTGGGAGAAGAGTTTTGAGAGAGTGGTAATCTCCCTTCTTCAAGTGTTCTCCAGTCACAAAGACTGTTAACCAAGAGTTCGCTGGCAAACTCTGAGAGTTATTTTAGTAGAATTAGGTGGAAACCAGTCATTCAAGATTCATTCTTTCTTCAGTCCATTCAAAAGTAGTTTTGGAGCATCTACTTGTCCAGGACTCTTCCATTTCCTGAGGAAATAGTAGTAAACAAGACAGATGATTCCTCTCCATGTGGGGTCTACACTCCAGTAGAACTCACACAATAGTAAACCAGGTAAACATATTATACTGCTTAGTGATTAGTGTCATTTCAGAGAGTTAAGAAGTAGGCAGTTAGATGGGAAGAAAGAAAGATTAATCTATGCCAAAGGATTTAAAAGACAAAATTGATTACTAAATGAACCCCAGAATTCAATACCAGTGATTCCTAGTTAAGTCTGAGGGAAGAAAATGAAGGTTGCCTAATCAGCCAGGTTCCTCTCTTGCTCTTTAAGCACAAGAGCTCTACTTTTATCTTTTTTCATCCTGACATGGTTTAAGATTCAGAAGAACAAAACAAAACAAAACAAAAAAACAGTCCCTTTGGTGCTTTATTTTAGGTGTGTATGCTACTTTTTGCCTGCAGCCGTATCACTGTGGTGTCAGATCCTGTCAGATCATGGAAGCTAAGCAGGGTCGGGCCTGGTTAGTATTTGAATGGGAGACCACCTGGGAACACCAGATGCTGTAGGCTTGGGAGAAAGACCTGGCAACCCATTCCGAAAAATCTATCAGGCATTGAAAACTCTATGAATAGCAGAGAAACAATGACAGGAAAATGTTCTGCCTCTTGTACATAGGATCACTATGAGTCAGACACCTACTTGATGGCACCTAACAACAACGCTACTGTTTAAAGTGTTCTCAAAAAGTTGTTTAGCTGTAAAAAAAAAAAAAAGATAAATGACATTTCAGCATGAAAATAAACCAAGCAAGACCACTTGTGGATAGAGAAATGTGAAATGCCTGTGAAAGGAAAAATATTGTGAATTACCATTGTTAATGAGATTCTAATGATCACTGTGTAGCTAATATGCCTTTACTATTAAATTTAAGTTTAAAGACATCCTAGGAAATCTCAATGCATAGATAATTTCCTTAACCTCTATTTAGAACTTTAAGACTCTAACTTTCTAAGATTAGAGTGTTTTCTCTCTTAAATTGTACAAATTTTAATCTGATATTTAGAATGGGATATTAGTAAATGCTCTGAAACGTTTGATTAAACAAATACCTTCCTGAAATAGATTTTATTTTGTTGAATACTGATGGAAAGAGACAGTGTCATAAGAAATGAATCAATTTTCTCACAAGCCCACTATTGTTTTCAAATCAAAGGTACAGGCCAAGAAAATCCCATTATAGGTCTGTTAATTCTTGCTTTAATGTCAAGAAGTGAGGCTGGCAAGATAAACTCAGCAGAATGGTTTAAATTGAATTATCAAGTCATCAGCTTCTACTAAAAAAATATTGCTCATGCTTTAAAACTAAACTTTAGTAATCATCTATTTAAACTATTACTATATCCACTTTGGGGCTAGGATTTAGCTCAGTTGGTAGAGCACTGCTCTGCAGTCTCTGAGGTCCCAAGTTTGATTCCCAGCATCCTAAAACTGGGAGAAGGATGTGGCAATCCACTTCCCCAAGGCAATCCTGAAGCAATCAGCCACTGAAAACTCTATAAGGGTTGCTATGAGTTGGACACGACTCGATAGCACCTAACAACATATCCACTTTGGAATAAACTATGCCAATTTCATATTCAAGAATATAATGTACATAAAGTGTATATCAACAGTTTATCAAGCCACTTTATTTCTATTTTCAAATCAAGAAGTTGAAAACATTTAATTCTTTATCTTCTACTACTAGAAATATTTTATAATTTATTAAATTATATAAGGTAAGTATAGGATTATTTAAATCCAAATTTTGAAGTACATATAAAAATTGTTCCTTTGAATTATAGTATCAAAATAAAACTGAAAGAATTTTCAACAACTAGAGTGAACACATACAAGCTGTGAATAGAGAAATTCCATTAGTTTACCTTATGTTTTTAGAATATCCATTGAAATAACTGCCTATTCATGACCATGCTCCATTTCACTTTTTAGTATCACTACAATACCAGAATTTTCACTTTTATCTGTAAAATAAGCCTAAGAATCTATAGTCTCAAAACTCTGGAATATGAACAGTTTCTGTTTGAATCATAATTTATAAATGGCCTCCAGTGTGTGGTCTGTCAGACGTACCATGCCCGAGTTGATGTATACGTATACTCTTCCTTCTTCCCTGATGGTGCTCTGCATAGGGGCTCCAACAAGGAGATCTGAGAAGCCATCTGCATTGAGGTCCACAGCACAGATAGAAGCTCCAAAGTAAGAGCCAAGCTGTCCCAAAGCAAACCACATCCAGTCGTTGAGAAAAAAAAAGAGTTATTCACAAAAGCTCTCACTATACCAAAGGTAGAGATGTATTACCTTTTTACCTTTCATTTCATGTAAGATATTTAATTCTTTAGCGTCAATGCTGAATAGATATGCCTGCAATTAGAAGAATGAGAAAAGTTTATATTTCCAGATTTTCTCTTAAAAATTATTTGTTAGATTAAAACACTGATTTCCATAACATGTAAGGGGCCAAATATAAAAATACTAAATTTTAATAAAAACATTGTACATTATCAAACTATTTTACGAATCATATGAAAAGGTTTAAGAATCCACTTTCACATTAATATGCTTGACTTATAAAACTATCCTCTCAGGAATTGCCATATGGATTCCACAGAGGGGGAACAGAAATTGACATTTTGCTTCACTTTTCAAAAATAAGGCACAGAAAAATTGTATGACCAGTGGTCACATAACAATGTAGCAAAAACTCAAGCCAGAAGTAGTATTTTCTTCTTTCTCATCTTACCACAAAACACATGTTGCTCTTTGTTGTTAGGTGCTGTTGAATGTGGTACAACTCATTGTGACCCTATGTACAACAGAACAAAATACTCCCCAACACTGTGCCATGCATACAATCTTTTTTATGTTTGAGCCCATTGTTGCATTCACTGTGTCAATCTGTCTAGTTGAAGGTCTTTTCTTTGCTGACAGAACATGTAGCTACTCCAATTTCCTTTCAATAAATGTTAACTGGTAAATGTATTCCCCAGCCATCTTTAGGTAATTTTATAAACAATTCATTTACAGGACAAAAAACTTCATTTGACTTCTACAATTTTTCTTAAAGCTTTTCTTCTAAAATTCTCCTAAATCCATAAACCTTTCACAAATTCCACTAATGCAATTCACTGTCATTTCTAATCTTTCATTCCTTAGAACTTTTGCTATTTTTCCTTTGATATCTTATACTCTCATGGAATTCATTTGAACCTTTCTGACAAAATAAAGATAAAACTGTAATTCTTACTTTACCAATCTGTTCATGCTGAGGGGCTCCTCCAACTACTTCAGTAGTATGCCTACTCCTAAAATGACCAGCTCCAACAGAGTATCCTTTAAGAAGGGGAAGAATAATATGAAAATTGTCATCACCAGGCAAGGCATATACTAACTGTACTCATAGAGTTAAATGTGACAATTAAAAATCACTACAACAACCAGAGTTTTAAGAATACTTAGCATAGTAATACTGAAAATTGTAATTCATTATGTTTTAAGATATATATATATATATATATATATATATATATATATATATCATGTGGTTTGCATTTCCATGTCCCAGAATATGACCTTTATATTCAATTAGTCTCTGTAGTATCAGTCATCCTTTTCTAGGATTACAAGTGGAACATTTGACAGTGCATAAAACATTTCTAGCTTTAAAGAAAAATCTTCCTAAATGTCAGCTTTTGAGCCACAAAATCTCCTATTGTACTGAATTTATAATGACATAAAAAGCAAAATATTATTTTATGTGATAGAAGACAGTATCAAATTATGTTTCTTATAATATTCCAGGGCTGGGATTTGGCTCAGTTGGTTGAGCACTGCACTGCAGTCTCTGAGGTCCCGAGTTCAATTCCCAGCACCGCAAAAATGGGAGAAGGGCCTGGCTCACTCCCAAGGCAATCCCGAAACAGTGTGCCATTGAAAACCCTGTGAGGGTTGCTATGAGTCGGATACTGACTCGACAGCACCTAACAACAACAACAACAACAACATAATACTCCAAGAGATATTCAATCATACATAAAAAAGTTGAGCTATAAATTCCTTAGGTTTAAATGGGGAAAAAACTATTTGCTTCATTATAATTATTTCTCAGTATAAGACATCCACATTTGAGGCACATACAGTTTAAACAAATCTGTGTTTTGATTCCCAGCACTGCCAGAATGGGAGAAGGATGTGGCAGTCCACTTCTGAAAACAGTCATCCATTGAAAACCCTATTCAGGTTGCTATGAGTTGGACCTGACTAGACGGCACCTAACAACAACAACAACAAAGTTTTCTAAGAAAATATAGGAAATATATTGTAGTAGGAAATAATACCAGAAAATTTTATATTTCTGTAGAAGTACAGATGATTAAGTATCCTGCTACTGCCTTATGAAATATTAATGAGGGGCAGGAGAATAAGAGTGATAAAAATAGGTAAGCTCTGAGAAATAGTCTAAGATAACTTTTACAAGCTAATATAAACTTTTATAAGGCAAAGGTCAATGACAGTTTTTGGACTGTGCTTCATAATGTTAACCACTTATCTAAAATGCTACTGACAGTCCCTCTGGTTATCATTCGGTCTTTTAAGAACCTATATCTAGGCCAAGTTCTGTGGCACAAACCTGTTGTCCCACTGACTAGGGAATCTGACACAGGAAGATGGCAAATTCAAGGACAGATGCAACTCACCAATAACTTGTTTATAAATAAAAAATAAAAAGGGGGCTGGGAGTGCAGCTCAGTGGTAGAGTATTTGCCTAGAATGTGCAAAGTGCTAGGACCAACCCCCAGTATCCAAAAAAAAAAAAAAAAAAAAGAAAAGAAAAGAAAAATATTAAACCAAACTAAGAATTATGTAATAATTATAGTCACATATCATGTTGATGAAAAACACTAAGTTAACTAAAATTTCATTAATTTTTATCCTTAATCAAGAGATGATTTCTAATAGTGTTTAAATGCTATTAGCCATTGAGATCTTTTGTGAGTTCAATTTTCCTTATTTGTAATTACTAATAACCATAAGGCAGTTAATTTGAGTTTGTCAATTTTTACAGTACCTAAATAACTTCCAAATTTTACTTGATTGTGTGTATCTAAAAAAGCCTTGTATTTATTTGTAGTTATATTGTAGACAAAAAGAGAGCCAGTCCAATAAGATGATCCTGGGGCTCCCATCACAATTAAATCCTGTAAGAAAAAGACAATTCATCACCATTTGAAAGTTAAATCTCACACCCAAAACCTCCTCCAAATATACACATTCTAATAGTGAATAGAATTTTATAATGAATTTCTGAAATATTAGTATTTTGTTAATTTAAAAATATATCAGAAAAAAAGCCAGAGAAGCTGGCTAATGGATTTAGACTTAAAAGGAGAATTTGAATTTCTCTTCACATTTATCAGTGGGTTTTACAAATCAAACATAGAATCATTAAACACTAGAATAAGATTTTGAGAGAAAGACAATGTAATTTCTGCTAAAAAAAATCGTAATTCATCAGAGAGCATTATGAAGATAGTCATGTGTTACTAGAGAGTAAAAATGAGCTTGATTCATTAATTTGCAAAAATCACTGACTAGTTTCCCTAACAATGTTTAGAAAAACGTCCAGTGGAATTTCAGACTATTTTGTGATAAACAGGAATTTAGGAAAAAGAAACAGAAAAAATGTTGGAATGAGCAGGCCCTTGCCATGGATAGCATGAAATTTTGCAGCAATCAAACCTACTGAACATGTTTCTATAATTCCTCACTTTAAAAAGTCAATTTAAATATAAACTAAAGAAAATCGTTATTATAAGCACTTATTTTCTTTTATTTTTTAAACTTTTGAAAAGCATAGATATAGATATATATCAGCTAACCAATAAATAAAGAATACATGAATAAGGAAATGCTGAATACTGAACCTACTTAAGTTTATAATTAATTTTATGAACTCCACTACAAATGGTTACATAACTAGATACAAATATATTATTGTTAATATTACTTACTCAACTGTAGCAGACAAGACATTGGAATCAGTAAATACAAGTTACTTCTAAAAGTAAAGAGTTCTAATTTTTGAAAAGAACATTTAAAATATTATACTCAATATTTATAGAAATTGTTAACCCAAAACTTGATACAGCCTGATCTCTATGGAGTTAGAAAACACTCATAACTAATGGACTTTTAAGAGAACCTGAGAGATTGGAAGGTTGACTGTAACTGTGACCTTTCATACCCTACAGTTTTTGAAAGAAAATAAGAGACTTTGGGAATAT